>WJSG01020041.1:0-11746 GCA_016618145.1 Sanghuangporus lonicericola
TCGTCCAGGCCCCGGATGAGCCCAACTTCCAGAGCATCTTCACCGTCAAGCTGCTCCCTGCGCTTCCGCCCCAGTGGGCCAGCGGCTCGATCAAGAACGTGCGCCTGCGTGGAGGGTTCGGCATCGGCTTCGCGTGGGGAGACAGCAAAGTCAACTCGCTCGTGCTCACGGCGGACGCCGCTGCTTCCAGGAGGCAGGTCCGATTCATGCAGGGACGCGATGAGATCAAGACGATCACAGTCGAGCCTGGCGTCCGGGTCAAGATCTTGTAAGCCACCGTATGCAGTATGGTGCTCGCTGGAACAATTGTGTTTGTAAGATATTTCGATGCTGGATGTATGTTGAACCCTCAAGCAGTGCTGTCTATCTGGTCAATTATGATGAGATTACAACGAGAGGCGTGTATGAGCGACTGCCCAGAACACAAGTGAGGTACACGAGCTGAATTAATGATATACAATGAGAACATCCAGGATCCAAAAGCTCAACCAGTCTACTGGGAGACGTTCAGTGCCAACGGCACATCCGCAAGCCACCTCGTAAGAAGGTCCTGCAGAAAGCGTCAGATGGAAACAGGCTTGCAGTGGGAGAGCGACGTACGAGAGAAGCATCGGGCTGGTCGAATGGCACCATATGTCTGGAATGTGGGAGGTTAGAAGACAGTATAACAGACCCGGATCGCTGGACACACGTACCCAGCGGCGTGTACCTGAACATAGGTGACGTTACCCGCGGTGTAGCCATCGCCACCAGCGCTGCGGACCCAGCCAGACAGGTCACCCTTGTTGAGAGTGACCCACGGCTGCTTCGTCGTCTTGGAGAACTCGTCTCGGAACTTGGTGTCCAGTTGTTCAAGCCAGCGCTCGTTACCCTATCCACATGTGAGATAAGTCATGCTGTATGCGGCGGCACCAAGGAGAGGAACGCTCGTACGATGTAGTTGCATGCCATGTCGGCATCACCGGCGTAGATGAGGAGACGGATTCCGCTGTGGATGAGCTCGGGGAGCAACTTGGCACGGTTGCGGGCACCGTCACCCTGGAGCGCGAATGCCTGGTTGACCTGCATGTTGCAGCTCTGGAAATCAATGTCCGGGTTGACGCCAAGTTCCTTCTTGGTCGAGGGCAGGTTCATCCACGTCTCAATCCACTGGAGCTCCTTGTAGCAAAGGTCGCCGTCCTTCGAGCGGTCGCAATCCCGGCGGACGTCGTAGATGTTCTTCCCAGACTCTGAGCAGGCGATAAACCGGTGAATTAGCGAGATGCGTTCTTGAAAGCTGAGATGCACGTACGGACAACGGGCCCCATGAGCTGGCTGTTACAGTACAGCAGAGCAGGGACACATGTGAACTTTGAGTCGAAGTCGTAGCAGCTCTTAATGAGACGCTGGCACGTGGGGACCTTCGTGCGCATCGCCTGGCACTCGGGACTGTTGGGGTCGCTGAAGACCGGGAACTCGCCCTCGCAAGCTGCATCGGGCACGCTAGCCATTTGCGTGTACGGATCCGTGATGCCGTTGCCGATGATGACCGAAGCGAGGTTGATGTGGAGGAGGCCGGGAGCGAGCTTGTCCGCGTCCCGGGCGAGCGCGAGGTTCTTGTTGTGAACGACACTCGCGATGCTGGGCGCATACATGCCGCCGTAGCTTTCGGCCGCGATGTGGAAGGGGAGTTTCGAGTACTTGGGGAAGCGCGCAAGGAAGAGTTCGAGGAAGGCCCAGACATCCTCTGCGGCGACTGGGGAGGTGCTGACCGAGGTGTCGCCGTCTGCGTAGGAGTAGCCGACGTTTACAGGTTGGTCGAGGAAGATGACATTGGCAGACTCCGTCCAGGAGTGGGGGTTGTGGGTGACGTTCTTGCCTTGAGCCGCAATCATGCAAGGACCGAGCTCGAAGAGAAGGCCGGTGGTCGAGGAGCATCCTGGGCCTCCATTGAGCCACAGGACAAGGGGCGCCTCTGCGGGGTTGTGACGCGCCTCGAAGAACCAGAAGAACAAGTGCTTGTCATCGGCAATATCAAGGTATCCCGAGACCTGCTTCACGGATGAGTCGCACAAGGATGGCTCTGTCATTCGGAGCTGGTGAGCATCGAAGGCAGGATGCGAGACGAGCTCATCTGCAGACAGTTTAGTATTTCGAAACGCTGCAAGTGTTATCACTCACATGTCAGCCCGTGCTGTTGGACGAACTCCCGTCCTCCCTCAACCCACTTCGCTGCTTGCTTCTGGCCACCGCGGATGACACCGTCTGCGGCGTGCTTCCACTCGTGGGTGACGCGACTGAGGTCCTCAAGAACAAC
This sequence comes from Sanghuangporus lonicericola, assembly GCA_016618145.1. Taxonomy (NCBI): domain Eukaryota; kingdom Fungi; phylum Basidiomycota; class Agaricomycetes; order Hymenochaetales; family Hymenochaetaceae; genus Sanghuangporus; species Sanghuangporus lonicericola. The sequence continues at coordinate 2,297 of WJSG01020041.1, forward strand.
TTGCTCAACGGGCGGCGCAGCCAGGACAGTGGTAGCCGCGAGAATGGGGAGAAGAGTTACAGTCAAGGCCCTCATCGTCGTCGTGGTCGTCGTCGTGAACGAAGTGGCGACGCGTAGTCGCAGCGCCGCTGCGGTCCCCAAACACGGTCACTGATAAGTGAACGCGTCGATCGCTGACGTCACGCGTGCGTGTGGCTGTACCGAGTCGATCGTCGCTCGCCCTCGCTGCCCTCTGCTCGGAGCCGCGACGCTGTTTGCGCACGTTTGCAGCCCCTCCCTCGCTTTCGACTCGTCTCGCACGGCACTCGACACCTCGCACAACACCGCAGCGAGTGCTCTCTTGCACGCCCGGCACACGGACTCTGCCCACAACTGCTCGCTCTCCGCGCCCTCTCCCCTCTTCCCTCACATCCTGCGACGGCGTCCTCCCGTGCCCTGTATGCGGCCGTTCGCCTATGAACAGACGAGTGTGGCGATATCTCCGCAACGCAGCAAGCCTACTCGCAGGAGGGTCGTGGTATGTACTAGTACATGTACTCTCCGTCTTGCCACCGCGCATACACGTCGTCTCCACTCTCTCTTTCTCGCAGCGATCAAGTCGTTCGACCACTCTCGAACACGGCCACTCTCGAGCTGCCGCCAATGCACTGAGCCCCTTATCGCCATCCTACAAGCCTAGTTCATACAGCCCCAGAATGGAGAGTTCGGATCTCCAGGTGCGTCCTGCCATGTCGTTTTCTGATTCACGTATGTACATGTACTCTCCGTCTCGCTACCGCGCATACACGTCGTCTCCTCGACTTCGCTCTTGCTCGCAGCAGTCCCTATTGACCTCGATCCTCAAGATGCACGCCGTTCGAGCTCACTCCGACACGGCCACTATCAAGCAGGCCGCCGCTGCCAACGCATCGAGCTGCATATCGCCACCCAAGCTGCGACATCATGCCCGGTACGCGGGCTCCACCCTCAGCCGGGGTGCTCCTCTCTTCCCTCACGTCCTGCGACGACGTTCTGCCCGTGTCCTGCATGCGGACGTCCACCTACCAAGAGAAGACGCTGGCGATCTCTCCACAACGCAGCAAGTCCAAGTTGCAGCAGGGTTGTGCGTGCGACAAGTGGAGGGGACAATGGAGACATGGATCTATAGGTACGTCCTGCCATGTTCCTTCTGAATTCACGTATGTACGTGTACTCTACGTCTCGCCAACACGCAAACACGTCGTCCCCTGAGCTGTGACGCCATCGACAACGTATTGAGCTGCATATCGAAGCTGTAGCCTACAAGACTAAGTCATTCCTCGCCTCTCCCCGCAAGCTCGTCTGCTCAAGCGACTCGCCGGCCGTAACTCTCAAGACACTCGGCCCGTTGATGCATGTAACAAACCGCGTAAGCAACACCCGGGCTCTCCGTGTATTCGTAAAGACTACTTACACCAAGACCGAATCTTAACAGAACGCCGAGCGCGCACCTCCGCTACACGATCCGATCCTCGCCCGAACTCCTGGAATCCTCTTCCCTCTCGCCCTCTCGCTCTCCGCCCGTTCTCCGGCTCTTGCCACATTCGTCAAGCCGACGCCCGCACCCGGACGCCTCGGTCCACGCCCTTCGCGAGCACGACGGCGACGCAGCGGAAAGCGGAACGTGCGTGCGCTGGCTCGTCGCACCGTCAAGCGCGACGGCTGGGACTGCGCTGACACCCTATCTGGGAAGCAGCGTCTCGCTCTGCCACCGCCCTTCGCCCGAACTCCCATCATTGAGCCGTCGCCCGCCCTCATACATCAAGCCGACGCCCGCACCCATGCCGAACCCGATCGCCTCGGTCATCGCCCTGCGCGAGCACAGAAGCGACACATCTGGAAGAGGAACAGGCCGCGGGTGCTGACTCGCCGCACCGAAAAGCTCAACAGCTCGGACTGTGCTGTCAGCGCATCCGGGAAGCACCGTGCATCGATCGCCAGGCCGGTCGACCCGAGAACGAAACGCGGCGACGTGACGCGCCCTCCCGCGCAGCTCGTCGCTCGGCGCGACGTGCCGACGTCTCCAGCCTCGAGACGTCTGTACATGTCTCCTGTCTGCAGGCGACGGCAGGGCGAATACTACGGACTACTACTCGTGCGTCAGCTCTAACTACGCCTCTCGAATATATTTTCTTCCTGCCATGGCGCGAGTGCGACGCTGCGAGCATGAGCATCCGATCAGCAGGAGGTAGGACGCGCTGCTCGATGGACCGTACTCACTGGCTTTAGCTCGAGTCTTGACTCTTGGGTTTTGGCTCTTGACAGATACGCCGCGACCGCTGCGAGTAGCGTGAGTATCGTGCATACTCGCTCGGGGACATGATGGGTACTTACGCGTGCGCATTTGCTTTGCAGGGCACCGCGACGCGCCGTTTCTCCTGCAAGATGTCTTGAACGGTCTGGGAGAGAAGATGCATGGAAGGCAGATCACGCACCCTAGTGACCGGGAGACAGCGTTTGAGCTGGTGGGAGCCAAAGTGAGTATTCATGAGTTGATGGGTGAGCAAGGACGTCGGTGCTTACCCGGAATAGTCATGTTCGCAGATCTGTGAGAGAGAGGAGAGTAAGTCGACGGTGAACAGGAGAGTCTCGCACACGGCCGGCTTGCAATGCGACTCACCGGGAGCTCATCCGACGAGCGAGGGACCGTTGTGGCTGCTCGAGCCGGGAGCGGCGAACGCGCGAGCTGGGAGAAGAAAATGATATGCGGTCAGCAGGTCCGTAACGCTCGACACGACGCGAAGGACATCCGGCGTGGGTTGCGACTCACCGAAACTCAGCTCGTCGGACACGGGCGACATGGGGCGGGGCGAGGTGAGTGACCGAGTGTGTGCGGGGGATGGGAGCGTGCTGGGAGCAGCGGGGACGCTGACTTGCGCGTTGCATATGCAGGCACGGCTTATACGGAGGAATCGGAACATTCCTCAGCACCGGTGACGTGTCTCGGCGAGTCTCCGAGTACCCCATCGCGCGTAGTACGTACCAGGGACGTCCTACGGCACGGCGCGGCCGCTCGCCACTCCGTGCAACATGCGCAGCGCACAGACGTACTTCCATATTCAACTCTCCTCTGGAGTTCGCCCAATTGAATCTAGTCCTCGCTCCCGTGCGAGACTCTACCAGCTGGATGCCGATGGGGAAGCTCTCCGGCGACAGCACGCAGGCCGCCGCTGCCTGAAACATTCAACACGGCACACTCCTTCCCAGGATTGTGTCCGATACGACCCCCAGCGCGGCTGCGCACTTCTCGCTTCAGAGTCGCCGCTGCAGGCTCAAGTCTTGAACAGGCTATCTCGCAGGGATGCAGAACAGCTGACGCTGCGTAGGATGCGTCTCTATTGCCGGGTTGGACGTGCCCGGGAGGCTGGAGGCTTCAGGGTTTGTGCAGCCGACAGCTGCATCCAGTACTGCGCAACGTCTGACTCAGACTTCTGCGTCGGACATCCAGGTTTTCGAACAGTGAACAGTAAACAGGTATGTTCTGAGTGTTCGCCACTTCGATGTCGTTGAGCCTGCGGCTGATTACGACGCGTCTTCTCGAAGTTCACCAGTGAAATTGACCGCATCGGTCACCGAAAACTCTTCGTCACCGTGCAGGACGCGATCTCGGTCCGAGTCTGTGTGGCCACTGACAGTGCTGGTGCGTGCTTCAGAATCGTTTCGGCGGTCGCGGCGTTCGGATGCGGCACATCCATTGCCCAGGGTCGCGCGTCGTCGCATGTCTCCGCTTGGTCCGACCCACCGTGGAGAGGAGACTAGATGCGTACTCCGTAGACTCTAGTCTCTGCGTGCCAGGTGCCCAGACCGTGTGGTACGTATGTCCTTGTCTCGGTCAACAGCTCAGGCTGACGCTGCAAGGGATGCGTCCCAGATAATTCGTCTCCGAGCTGGACTGCGTGGCCGGGAGGGTTGACGGTTTGTGCAGCCGGTGTCATGTGGGCGGCGTCGCGGCGACGCTTACATGGTACGGTCACTGAACAGGTACGTATCGAGACTTAGCCGCTTCGATGACGGACCACGCCGGTTGGCCTGCGGCTGATTTCGTTGCTTGACAGGAATATCCCGGTGCTCGCAGTGGACGCTGGGAACTCTTCGTCCCCGTGCAGGACGCGATGTCCGTCTGCACCGCCGGTGCATGCTCCAGGGTCGCGGAGTTTAGAAGCAGCGCATCCGCTGCCACCCGGGAGCGAACGTCAGTTGTGTGTCAACTCCCTGCGGCCCACCTGGGAGAGGAGATTGAATGCGGAACGCAGATTCTAGTCTCTACGTGCCGGGTGCGCAGCCTGTGCGACAGTGACTGTGCGGTACGTGCATCTTTAAAGAAATGACCTGACGTCTGGTATAGCTACTGACAGAACTCACAGGAAGTGTGCCTGCTCCCACCGGCAGCTATCCATATTCTGAGCTCGGGAGACAGACTAGAAGACGACGAACGGCAGGTTTGACAAGATGTATGTACGCCCGGCTGCGGCTGCGGCTGCAACATTCCTCGAAGTTCGCGCACAGCCGGCGTAGCCTTAGGCAAGAACGACACTATGCAGGAAGCCTCTGCCCCTGCTCGCCGTACTCCGATTCTGAGTTTTTGCAGCGGTCGAGCTGGCTCACGCGGAGTCTCCTAGCCAGTCCCTCGCTCACATCGTCGCACCGCTGGGCTCTATACTGCGCAGGCACTGGGAGGACTCGCTCAAAATACCAACTGCACGGCCGAATCCCGGACAGTGTTCGATCAGAAGCAGGGGAGCGAATTGGGTGCGGGCGTGCCGCAAGATCCTCTCAGAGTAAGGGTTGCTCCAGCGGAGGCGATGGCTTCAAGCGGACGGGATATTACCCAGTTCGCCATGAAACAATCGAGATTGTACGTAACCTCTTCTCGTTCTGTCGCATGATTACACAGGTAACTAATACATTCCGCAGGGACATCATGCCCGCGCATTTCTCTGTATTTATCACAGACTGACAGCGGAGCGAAGCTCCCTTGTTTGTCGAGAAACATTCTAGTCGGTACGTGTCGCATTTCCCTTGTTCTGTCGCGCCGTCGCGTTCCTGAGACTGACACGGTTTGTCCGCCAGATGCACACACACATCCTTCGGTCAGGCACTCTGAGAGATCAGCCCGTCGCAATACGCTACTGCACATGCAATCCCCTAGCGCATGGGAGGATGGACACCGCACATCCTGCAGGAGCTTGCGGCGACCGGAGCGCAGGAGACCTCACGCTGGACACGGATTTCAGGAGAGTTGACTGGGAACTTGAAGGCGATACAGAACGACTCGGACGCGAATAGTTTGATTTCCTCCGGGTCCCCTTGATTGTACACACCGATGTCGGCCCTCTATTTGTCCTGCTGGGTCCGCGCTTGCTCATCTGGATCGCGATTCCACCATTCCTCCCAGCATCCGGCGGTCACGGATAGAGTGAAAACGCCCTGGAAGCGTCCGAAAGCGGTGAGTCGGCCGGCGCATCGGCTGAGTAACAAGTCATGTTCTCGGCAACAAAGTGACAGACTGGGTCGTCCAATATAGGATCGCAAGATGCATCGCGGAGCGGCGGCCATTGCGGTCGGCGAGCCTAGAACTCACCAGCGGGAATGATATAGGCTGCGCCCTCCGAGAGCCACTGCCGCTTCCCTCCTCCTCCCCCCGATTCATGCATATGCCCTCCCGGCTCCCGACACACTCTCTGTTTCGTCTCCCACCCACCATCCGCCGAGTCCCACCCGCCGTCCTCCGAACCACCGTCTCTCGCGTCACCCCCCAGACAGCACGAACCTCCTCCTCCAGTGCAGTCAGCAGACCAAGCGACCTCGATGGAGAGAGAGATTTCATCGCCGGTGCGTTCGAGTGTTCTCTGCTTGACTCTCGGCTTGTGCTGACCGCAGTCTCAGTTATGTCGTTAGATATGCACTGCAACTTGAGGCTCACCACCGACACTTCACGAGGTCATGCACCATGCAATTCTGTGCTCCCTGGCACGCGTGCACTACGGTGTTTGCGGCGACATCATGGTTCATCTCCCGCCGCCATCACTGCCTGTCCTGTACACACGCACGCAGACACCTCGCTGTGACGAGCAAGACCTCCCGGATGGTCGCATCCCACGACTCGACTTCATTCGGACGATCGCCCTGTGTTGTGCAGTCGTGCGCTCTCGGGCGCGGCGCGTGTCGTCCTGTCCTCCTGGCTTCTCGACCGCAGCTGCCGTCCTGGACGCACGCAGACGCACTATATCCCGCGCACTCGAGCACTCCTGCACTCTGCCAGGGTCCCCCTCGTCTCTCGGTCTACAAGCTTCAGCACTGTGCAAGACCTTGGACGGCGTTGCATCGCATCCCGCAACACGGCTTGTCGCAGCGTCGTGCAGTCCTGCGCTCCCGGGCGCGGCCCGCGGGCGTCCTGTACTCCCGGCTCCTCGCCCGTTCGCGGCTATCGTCGTAGTTCCCGGACGCATGCAGACACGCTATATCCCGTGCACTCGAGCTATCCCGCACGCCGCCGGGGCTTTCTTTGCCTCCCGGGTCCCAGTACAGAATGCGGCATGCAAGACCTCCCAGCCGACGGCTTCCAGTCGCATCCCGCAACTCCGTGTCGACTTCTTCTGGGCGCCGTACAAGCCTCCGAGCCGTACATCGGCTAGTCAACATGTTGCGCGGTGAAACCGGGCATTCTCAGTACGTATTATATCTCAGCTCATGCCGAGTTTCAGTGACTTACCAGGCGTGCAACTTCCACAGGTTTCTCGCTGTCAGAAGCAACGCAGAATCCCGTCACCCTGCCCAAAGTAGCCCCCGGCCGTGCGCTGCCAGTGGGAGGCTGCACCATGTTGTTTGCTGTGCGAACGTAGGGACTCCCAGTGCGTGTTATTGCTCTGCTTGTACCGAGTTCAATGACTTACCTAGTGTACACCTTTTACAGGTTTCTCGACGCAGACGCCAGCTCAAGTATGGGTCTTCTGTCCCTGCTGTCCCACGACGGCGACACTGCCTAGGCTGGCATCGAAGGTGTCCGCGAGAGCAATCCCACCGCATGTCTGCGCGTTCAGCCCGGGAGCAGTTACACTCCCGGGCGGCGTCATGTATGGCCGGTCTCGACTCTCCCGGACACGTTTCAATGCGCGTTCTCGGACACTTTGGGGACCTCGGCATACCGGACGCCATTGCGTGCGTACGAGCTTGCTGACTCGTGCTTCCGGGTGGCGTCAGTGAAGACCGCGGCTGAGCAGCATGCGCTGCTGGAACCCCCGTCTGCTCTCTGATTGCTCCCAGTTGGATTACGCTCATGTGCAGCATTAAAGCGCTGTCTCAGGCGAATGCAGGAGAGTGGGAGCTTGCAGAGACCGAGCAGCGGTACTACGAGCACTCGCTTCACGTATCCCGTTATAGTAATCTAAGCGCTCATCGAAAGTAGACGTCTCTGCTCGCTCGTGCAAGGTTCTGCGCGTTCTGTTCGGGTTTTGTGCTCGAATAGCCATGTATTAGGTGTCAGACGTGTAGTAGATACATGCAATGCATACATTTTGCGTCCTCATACCACCCTGTGTCTCAACAGTGCGGCTCTCCTCCTCCGCGTCTACGAACCAGCTGCACTCCTCCTGCCTACTCCAGCTGCAAGGAATGGCTATGAACACGACTGAGGCACTCGATTGATCTGGGAGGTGCGCACCTTATATGTCGCGCAACATGCATACGCACCGCGGCCGAACAGACATATCACCGCACGGCCGCCCGCTCCTCTGCGACGCTCTTCAGCCGTGCCCGGGAGCTCTCTGTGCGTAAGACGGATACTCAAAAGTACAATGAGATTACGAGACGCGTGTGCGAGCGACTCAAGAACGCGGTGAAATACATGATATACAGCAAGAACATCCAGGAACCGTCTACTGGGAGACGTTCAGTGCCAACGGCACATCCGCAAGCCACCTCGTAAGAAGGTCCTGCAGAAAGCGTCAGATGGAAACAGGCTTGCAGTGGGAGAGCGACGTACGAGAGAAGCATCGGGCTGGTCGAACGGCACCATATGTCTGGAATGTGGGAGGTTAGAAGACAGTATAACAGACCCGGATCGCTGGACACACGTACCCAGCGGCGTGGACCTGAACATAGGTGACGTTACCCGCGGTGTAGCCATCGCCACCAGCGCTGCGGACCCAGCCGGACAGGTCACCCTTGTTGAGAGTGACCCACGGCTGCTTCGTTGTCTTTGCGAACTCGTCCCGGAACTTGGTGTCCAGTTGCTCGAGCCAGCGCTCGTTACCCTGTCCACACGTAAGGTAAGTATGCCATGCTGTCTGCGGAGGTGAGCAGAGGAACGCTCGTACGATGTAGTTGCATGCCATGTCGGCATCACCGGCGTAGATGAGGAGACGGATCCCGCTGTGGATGAGCTCGGGGAGCAGCTTGGCACGGTTGCGGGCACCATCACCCTGGAGCGCGAACGCCTGGTTGACCTGCATGTTGCAGCTCTGGAAGTCGATGTCCGGGTTGACGCCAAGTTCCTTCTTGGTCGAGGGCAGGTTCATCCACGTCTCGATCCACTGGAGCTCCTTGTAGCAAAGATCGCCGTCCTTCGAGCGGTCGCAATCCCGGCGGACGTCGTAGATGTTCTTCCCAGACTCTGAGCAGGCGATAAACCGGTGGATTAGCGAAATGCGTTCTTGAAAGCTGAGATGTACGTACGGACAACGGGCCCCATGAGCTGGCTGTTGCAGTACAGCAGAGCAGGGACACATGTGAACTTGGAATCAAAGTCGTAGCAGCTCTTGATGAGACGCTGGCACGTGGGGACCTTCGTGCGCATCGCCTGGCACTCGGGACTGTTGGGGTCGCTAAAGACCGGGAACTCGCCCTCGCAAGCTGCATCCGGCACACTAGCCATCTGGGTATACGGATCCGTGATGCCGTTGCCGATGATGACTGAAGCGAGGTTGATGTGGAGGAGGCCAGGAGCTAGCTGGTCCGCGTCCCGAGCAAGCGCGAGGTTCTTGTTGTGAACGACACTCGCGATGCTGGGCGCATACATGCCGCCGTAGCTTTCGGCCGCGATGTGGAAAGGGAGTTTCGAGTACTTGGGAAAGCGCGCAAGGAAGAGTTCGAGGAAGGCCCAGACATCCTCTGCGGCGACTGGGGAGGTGCTGACCGAGGTGTCGCCGTCTGCGTAGGAGTAGCCGACGTTTACAGGTTGATCGAGGAAGATGACATTGGCAGACTCCGTCCAGGAGTGGGGGTTGTGGGTGACGTTCTTGCCTTCAGCCGCAATCATGCAAGGACCGAGCTCGAAGAGAAGGCCGGTGGTCGAGGAGCATCCCGGGCCTCCATTGAGCCACAGGACAAGGGGCGCATCTGCGGGGTTGTGACGCGCCTCGAAGAACCAGAAGAACAAGTGCTTGTCATCGGCAATATCAAGGTATCCCGAGACCTGCTTCACGGATGAGTCGC
>WJSG01020044.1:0-11245 GCA_016618145.1 Sanghuangporus lonicericola
TGCTAGTCGACATATATGTGCACTCGCGCACATCAGCCAGCCCCGGTCCATGCTTCGCTCGTCTTTCTCTACGTCGCCCATGGCCATCGACTACTCACCAGCGTCCTGTTCCCGGCCCCGATTCCCATGACAGGCCAAATCCTCTCGACCTCGACGACGACCGCACCGACTCTGAGACGTCCGAGGACATCGTCGAGCTCTCCGCCGACGAAATCCCCGGCTACTTTCAGGAGCGGGGCGGTAGACTCTTCCATTCTCATGGTTCCTGCCCGTATCCTCTCCCCGTGGATGCGGAAGAGCAGCAAGTAAGTACGCCGGACATCGCCCTCCGTCCTATCGCCCGCTGTCTGTCAGATCGCTGATCCCGGGATGCCCACAGAGACAAAACGGGCTGCATCAGCTCCTGCGCAAGCTCACCGGCGCCCTGTCCGTCGGGCCCGTGCACGACGTGCTCGCACACCTTCCTGGCGAGCAACGGCGCGTCCTCGATCTCGGGACGGGCACTGGTTCGTGGTACGTCATCCGTTCCGTGTGTTTGAACACGCCGTACTCACCCGCTGTCTTCGCAGGGTGCTCGATATGGCACGCGAGTTCCCGGACGTGCGCTTTTACGGCGTTGACATCGGTACGCCCTCGTCTGCCGCCCGATGACCGCGATTTGACAGCCCGCACAGTGCCCATTGCGACGCGCTACCCGCCCCGCAACGTCCTCTTCGAGATGCACGACATCAAGGAGCAGTTCCGCTACGACACGGGCGCGATAGACATGGTGCACGCACGCTCCATCACCATGGCGGTGGGTCACCAAGTGGCTTCTGGCACGCTCATGTGGCTTACGTGCTTCGCTAGATTCGCGACTACAGCGCCCTGCTCCCGGAGATTGCGCGGGTCCTGCGCAGCGGCGGCCTCTTCGTCTCCTGCGAGTGGGGCAGACGTCCTGCGATGGCCGACGGGTCCGCCGTCGCCGCCTGTGCGCCGCGCGCGGTGGCGTTCTTCGACGCCGTCAAGGACACCCTGCTCGAGCGGCGGGGCATCCAGACCATCGCGGACCGCATCCCGCAGCTGCTCGCAGACTCGGGCGATTTCACGCACATCGTGGCCCGCACCTACCACATGCCCATCGGCGACTGGCACCCGAACGTCGACATGCAGGAGCTCGGCCGGGAGTACCGCGACATGGTAGAGCTGTACGCGCGGTCGATGCGCGCCGTGCTCCTCGACGGCCGCTGGGCCGCACACGCCGACAGCCTCGTCCAGGGCTACATCGACGAGATCTGGAGCGTCCGGGGGCTGGTGTCGATCTGCTACACCGTCTACGCCAAGCGTCGTTAGGCGGCCCTGTGTTTCCTCTCTAGACTTGCGCTATCTACATGCTCTTTCATTGCACCATGCTATCGCGCTCTCCGTCGTCTGCTTCATCCATGCTCTCCCATCGCTCTCTCCTGCTCTCGCTCACTAGATCGCCCCCCTATGCCCATGTATGCAACCCTATGAATCTATGCCCCATGCCCATGCAGCTGACCGGCGGCGATGCTTGGGAACAATTCGTGCGAGGAGGTATGTATGCGCTGGTGACATCATACTCGACGAGGAAGAGCCGTCGACGTTGGTGCTTCTTGCGTGAGGGTATACTTAGCTTGAACCCAATACCTTCCGGGGAGATGCGCAAGTGTAAGGGACACAGCCGCCTCGCGGAGGACGCATCGGGCGTTGTTTGTGCAGGCGTCGCGGCGTCGGGTAGGGCCATCAGCGGAGTGCGAAGCAAGATGCACCAGATGCAAGCTCGACCTTAGGGTGTTCTCTGGGTTATGGATACAGTGGGTAGGTGTTCTGGGGGTTATAGGGACGATGGGTGTTCTGGGGGAAGTATAGGGACGGTGGGGGTTCTGGAGGTTATAGGGATGGCAGCAGCTTGGGGTGGGTGCTCGAGGAGGAGGAGAGGGGGAGGCACAAGGAGTGTCATAGCAGCTGTAGTCCGAGTTTCTGCCAAGAACGGCGGGTGCTTAGGGACACAGAAATATATTTGTGGTGTACGAACTACGATACAGAATCGCTACAGAGGGACGGACGCGTTCTGGGGACTTCGCGCGTTCAGACGGACACGGGCGCCTATTCGACGACTTCGTGCAGCTTCGTGCGTGCAGCCAAGTGCGCGGCTCTGCTCTCGACCACCGCCACCCGCTGCCTCCTCGCACGCCGCCCGTCCAACCTCTGCCCGCCCATACTCATGGCGTCTCCGGAGTCTCTGTGAGATACTGTCAGCACTCTCGACATGATCTCTGCGCCTGTATGCTTACCTTCGACGCGACGAGGTCCGGACGCGTGCCGACATCGTACCTGCCGGACTGCGAGCAAGACTCGACTGTATGCGCGTGATAACTAGTCGTTCTCACCTGGAAGACACGCCGGATGCGCTGGGAGGTTTGGGACAGCGGTCAGTGGGCGTAAGTAATGGGTGGGAGCGAAAAGTGCGTACCGAAAGCTGCACCTGATGAGGCGTGAAGCCGGTGCTCACCAGAGACTCGAGATCAAACGGGTAAGTCGTCCTCGCGCGCTGACACGCGGATGATGAGCAGCGCGGTCGCTGCTTGCAGGTCACGAAGGTACGTACCAATTATCCCAGACGTGCAACTGGTGAGTGCCGTGTCACGGAAGGTGAGGGTCGACAGCGCGGTGCCGGTTGGCGAGGGTGCGTCCTCTGCGTGCCCGAACGAGTGGTGGCCATGGACATGTGCAGTCGCGAGCTGACTGGCAGCGGAACACCTAGGATCGCGGTCGCAGTCAGCAGGCGGGACAGCACTTAGAGAGAAGGTACAGTACTTACCAGTAGTTGCGACACAGACGGTCGAAAGACCTAGCTGCCGGGCAGATGACCACGACGAAGGTGAGTCGCGTCGTGTTGATCACATCGGTCTGGGAGCCCGTCGCGACGACGCCGCAGCCCTACATGACGAACGCGTCGGCTTCCAGCAGAGAGGCTATATGGGAGAGGGTGCGGATCGTCAGCCGGCTGCGTCACGGTCCTCAGAAGAGACAGGGTACGTATGCGCGAGTTCACCCCGTGAGCTTGACGTCTCCAGTCGACGATGCTCCAGCACCAGACGTCGAACGTGCTGCGAGACGAAAGCGGTGATGAGCGACTGCGTCCGTTCGTTCATGGCACGGGCAGAGCACGTACCGGGCATAGGTGTTGCGGCAAGCGTAGATGTCCGCGTCAGACTTGAGAGCGCGGACGCGTGTCGAGCGCGGCGCCGGCGTAGGGGAGTAATTGATCTCCGTATGCGTGCGGTGTCTAGCGTATGTATGTGGTTCACATGACGCTGACCCGACGCTGTACAGGAACTGTGAGTGCCACGTTCAAGTCGTCCGCAGGGATACTACTCACCGCGAGCAAGGTGCAGAACCAGGAGCCCCTCCAAGGCGTGTCTGGCCGACGATATGCACGCATAAGACGTCGAATGTGCTGGCAGACGAAAGCGGCGGTGAGCGGCTGCGTCCGCTCGTCCAGGACGCGGACAGGATGCTCCTGCAGCACGTCCGGGTGGCCCAGACTCCTCAGCGCGGCCACGCGTTCTGTCCGGCGTCGCGAAGGGAAGACCGGAGGCGTCGTGTCTCGGGTACGTGGGTAGTCAAGACCTCACTCGCCCGACTCTGATGTACTCTACAGGGAAGCTGGATGACGCGTACCGTGTCGTCTGCAGACCGCACGGCGATACGTGTGCCGGGACGAAGGGCGAGCTCTTTTCGAAGCCGGCAGCGTACGCAAGAACGCACCTGGCGGATATCTGCGTCAGCGTGCGGCGGCGGAAGGCTCAGCGGAGGTTGCAACGTACCAGATACCAGCCGATATCACGAATCGTGTAACGTAGATAGTCTTCGAACAATACAGGAGCGTCGATCTTCGTGACTATGTGTGTGCAGACGTCCCCGTCGTGTGGGCTGACGTGCTGAACTGCGTGGCGAGGAGGAGGTGCGAGCTTGTGCTCGCCGGGACGATGAGGGAGAGGGCAGAGAACATGGGGGGAAGGAGGAAGGAGCCAACGGCAAGGTCAGAATAATGTTCCAGCAGAAAAGCGAACAAGAGCGACACGGAGTCTTGCGGACTGCGAAGGCATCGCATGGTAGCGTAATCATGCGTCCCCAGTGGCTAGTATTCTGTACATATCGGGATGTTACGTACCTGTTCTGTGACATGGGAATCAAGCAGACTGTGGTTAAGCGATGCATACCGGGTTCATTGCAGCTAGAGCGGAGCAATATGATGTTCCCTCAAGCTCCTCGGAACACTGCTTCAAAGATCAGCAGCCATTCTAGCCTCTGGTACTCGTCTGCTCTCTTTCTATGTCGTTGTCTTAGCCCTCAGCCATGTCTTCCCAGTGCGCCGCAGCGCGCTCTTCGGGCTGTTCCGAGCAAAATTTAGGCAGGAACCGGACAGGGTTACCGTCGGCCGCGCCCAGTGCTGGTCAAGGTTGCTGCGATGTTCCCGAGTGATGGGAAATGCATCGGATGGCGTTGTAGACTCGGAAGCTCTGATTGTGCGGTGAATATCTCGCCCGGCGTCGCCTTGCATAAGTACAGGCGGACAGAATCTACGAGCTCAAGAACATACCAGATCATAGATGACAGCATATCTCATGCTGCTGGGGCTCTGCAACATGTGTGGCAGCCAACGGTACAGAATAGACCTGTAAGAGAGGACGACGTCCTTCGGGAATGCGGGAGCTTCCCAGCGCATCTCATGGCCGGGGTCCCCGGTATTAAACACTGTCGGAGGTGTCGGCTGAGCACGAGATCGCGCCGAGACTGCCCGGGCAAACCAATCGATATCCATGTGGACCAATGTTCCTGAAGCGGCGTGGTTATTCGCCAAAATACCCACATACCTGTACGCGATACGTAAGATGGTGTCACCTCCTTCCAGTTCAGCGCAACGTTCATGTCTTGGTTCCTGACTTGTCCCAAAGCACCTACTAAATAAATATCGTCAGCTGCAGCCTGTAGAGACACTGCCATAGCACCTACCTTACTATTGAATGTCTTCACAGGGCCGCAAGCCATAACATATGGACAGCGGTTGTGGAATGGATTGAGACATTGACACACCTTGACCGTCCCGAACAGTACATCTGCCATCAATGCCTCTGGCACTCCCTGCATGGCCCGGAGCGAGACGCAATTGCCGTGTATGCAGAGCCCTGTGGACATGTACGTCAGTACGTCAGCGCTCGGTGGACTCTTCGGGTGGACGAGTCTTGGGAAGGTACGCGTCGCGACGCGCCGCGCAATATCACGGGACCGTGATATCAACGGTCTCATGCCATGCTGCTGCGGTCTATGTACGACTGGTACCTGGCGTTGCGGAAGCCCCTGCTGCAGCTGTGCGGGACACCGAAATTTTTCCTGTACTCTGAGGAGAGGTACAGACCTTGTCGTAGTCGCAACTTGGCACAGAGAGGCGGAGACGACCGCCCTGATTGTGGACTGTGTGAACATAAGTTAGGATGGGAACGAGCATAGAGCCGCAGCAATGCGTTGCTGAGTCCGCTGCTCGTTCTCCACATTCCATGGACACTCAGCGCATCTCATCTGAGGCTGAGTTGCACGGTGCGGCGTCCAGGAACCCGGTACGGTATCCCCGTGTATACAACGCTATAGAAGCGAGCGGGCTTGATCCGAAGGTTGCCAGAAAGCCCGACAACCTAATATCGCATTGGCCTTTGATTCCAGTACAGTCTGTCGGTTACAAGTCTGTCAGTTCATACTCAGCATAGTCTAGATTACAGTGCGAACTTTGCTTACAGATCAGCGACTCGTCAAGGTGTCGAGGCGTGTGGACACAGACATCCCCGAGACCAGGGGCATAAGGACATGAGCGGTGTCATGGTCGCCATACTCACCAAAACCGTTAGAACGCGTGAGGACTCCATGTGGCGTGTCTCTGACTCTCCCGAGTTGGAGTGTTCCTCAGCTTCGCGGCCAGACAGCTACCGCACGTTGTAAACATCCCGCGCTCCTCATAAGACGGCACATACGCTCAGGGAGGTGAGCGAACCTACTGGTGGAATACTCGAGCTCTCGAAGAGCGGATGCTGTCAGTGTGCTTCGTTGGCCTGCAAAGCTTCCGATCCGGGACTTGCTCCACCTGTTTCTGTTCTCCGAGCCACCGCGGACATGTCATCGACTCATCGCCAGATAGCCTCCCACCCTTCGAGTTAGCGTGTCAGAATTGATCACCGGCTCATAGAAATTGCCCGTACGGTAGGCAGAGACGTAAGGAAGCTTGTACGCACCCGCGGTGATTCTGGATGACGGGCGGATATCCACGTTGCTATCCCGCCGCGCGTCCCATGTCCGTATCTCGTTCACTGTGTCGCTCTCGCATCCTCCGGGCTGTCCGGGTACGTGCGCACCGCCCATGCGGTGTTACCATCAGATTAGGAGCCTCGTCGAGGCGTTCGTACTGTCCCAAAGGGAAAGAGGACAGTCAGAACCCCGTGAGCTCGAACGCTCATGCCGCAACTCGATGCGAAGACACTCACCGTTGTCCGGGATAGCGGCCACGAGGACGGGTATTGGGACGCCTCTCCTGGGCCGTGCACGGTGCACGAAGCAACGAACGAGGCTCATGGCTGCTGTCGGTTTGTGTGATCGAATATGCATGTATTCCTTCTGCGTATAGTAACATCAAGAGCTACAGCGATCGTTGGAGCCCAGTTCTCCTGGTGCGACCTGTAGGGCTCACCGTCATGCATACTCTTCCATATATACGGCGCTGCTGAACGTCTATTCCCGCTGTGTGAGCCCTGTCACGGAGTCGAGGTCTGTGACCTGACGAGATGCGATGAGCCACGAGCGCAGCTGTGCGCGAAGTATGTAGCGAGAGGCGAAAGCTTGTTGTCTCCTCTGCGGTTATGGACTGCGATGTTCGCCGTCAGAGAGAGCCTACATACCGGTATGCAACGGCGACGCGAGCTCGCAAAGACGTCGGCCTGCGTGTGCCTCTAGCCGTCCTCAGTGCCGGAGCAGCTCGACCTGCGCTTCTCATTCAACAGGGAAGTCAGCTACTGGGTAGGCTGCGGACAGACGCAACAGCAAGAGGAACGTACAAATGACCTGCATGATCCCGCCGCCGACTTTGAAACGCACACCGTCGAACCGGGCACGTCTTCCATTGCTGCAAGAGCTTGACGAGGGAGGCGAACATCTTCCCTCGATTCTGTCTATCTATCTGGATGTGTCAACGTCCGACCCACATGGCAGCGGGCTTCAATATCCATCCTCGGCCTAGAGAACCAGGCACTGAGCGCAGGTCGACGCGACCATGCTCCTCGAATTCCACAACGCTCGAACGCATATCTCACCCGCCGGTCCTCCGAGTCACCAGACGTCCGCATGCACGCCTCAGAACGGCACAGACATGCGGGAGTGCACAGAGAACGTACCATCCCGATGCAGCGAACCCGGGACACGAAGAGAGGGAGTGGGCATCATCCACCCGTCGCGCGGTCAGGTACCTGGCCGAAGGAGTTCTCTCGATCTGGACCGGCTCAGCAGATGCGCAGAGGTGCGTCGTAGAGTACATGCTCGACTGCCTTCTGCGTGCACTGGCACTGACACTGCGTCCGGACTGTTGCGTACTGTACGTGCCCGCGGCGTACTCCCAACCGTCGCACCTGCTGAGCACCGTGACGATGTTATGCATCACCTATGTGTCCTACAAGTCAGCGGTGAGGAGCGGAGAGAGACGAGTACGGCGGGACGTACACGTTCTCTACGAGCGATGGACCACGGCGAACCCACAAGCTGCCGACCCTGACGACGTTACGAGCGAGGAACAAGCGAACAGCACGTCCGTCGAACGCTGCTGTGAATGTTCCGATCGCCGTGCCCGCGTCCGAATCTGAAACACTGCATGCTTCGCCGCCGCAGGTGCTCTCTTCGTCGTAGCCTGGCTCCTGGACCGCCCTGCGCAATTGCACCTGCACGTCTCGCTGAGAGTGAGATTCAAGTGCTGCATGGACCTCATCTTCAGCAGAGGCTCGTGAACACGCAAGGACGCGGATACGACTCGGCTGGACAGCACGTACCTCACGAGTCATGATCATTCGATGTTCCCAGCTCGTACCGTACCGAGCCCCAACTCCCGCTGTCGATAGCCACTCACCCGGAAGCGAACGACGCTTCGACATGCGTTTCTTCGGCCCATGCGTTCTTGCTGGAGCCTGTCCAGTGTCGCGTGTATGGCGGCCTTCTCCTACACTTCCGCCGTCACCTCGTCCGCCGCTCTCGACTCGAGCTCCAGCTCCAGAAGTTGCAGCGCACAGTACTAGTCCCGAGTCGTATCCGTGTCCAAGCGCAAGATACAGACCGAAAAAGACGTACCGTACTGTACGCACGGCGCAACGCACTTCGGAGCGGTGAACTCTGAGCGTGGGATGTGCAGGCCGTTGCGCGCAGCACGAGCGAACTGGCTACCTAGTCGGAGTCCGGAGTCCCAGGCTGAGGCAGAGGCGACGCGTTCCGTGCATGCATGCGCAGCGTGCCGACGTGCGGTGCTTCCGTACGATGTACGCCAGCTTCCACTTGCCCGTGAGTTGCCCGACTGGTCCCCAGTGCCTACACCTCCGTGCACGGAGATACGAGCAGACTGCAGTCCGCGTCCATCCGCACCGCAGGAGGGCCTGCCTCCTGGACCTGGCTTAGGCTGGCTACCTGAGACCTCGCTGCAGCCTGCACAGCACGCCTCCCGCAGCAAGCACTCTGTAAGGATTCTGCAGGCGGGCGTGAGTGTGAGCCCGAGCCCGAGCCCGAGCCTCGGGTGCGCAGACTCCAGAGCGAAAGCTACCGAACAGACGAGCGTACTTACCATTCTCCCGAGTCCCGAGTCCCGACGTCACTGCTGCGTCCTCGCAACGAGGAACGCCCTGGCCGCCGAGGCCGTCCATCAAGACTGTGAGTTTGCGCCTCGAACCCCGAATTCGCGAGTTCTCCAGTTCTGATGGCGCAGCGCTCGCGCGATTGCTGCCCAGTCTTCGTTCGGGTCCGGCGAGATCGAGTTGAGGGTCAGCGTCCGGCGTGCAGGGTGTGGTGTCCTGGGGTTAGAGGCGGGTGCCCGGTTCAGAATCACGTACCCTGCTGGATTCAAACGTCGCGCACCTGAGGCCGGCTTGAGGAGACGGCGCGACTCGAGAGGATCCGGGATGAACACGACGGTGTATTCTGCTACTGTATGACAGACAACAGACCAGAGACACGGGCAGCCCGTGGACGGACAGAGCGTCGCAGCGCACCAGCATGCCGGATGAATCATGAATGCATGACGTCGCGACGGCCCGCAAGCGTCCGAACTGGGAGCGCGGCCGGTGAGCGCGGGCGGTCGAGACTCGAGAGGCGACAGATTCAGAAGCGAGGGATGCAGGCGTTCGCTGGACCGAACACGGAGAGCGGTGGCCCGTGCGCAGACGCGGTGCGTGTCGTGTTTGTCCTGTGCAGAGGCGTATAAGTACTGAGCTGGAGCCGGGGTCGTCCTGCAGCACTCACCTGTGCGCCGCCCGCTCCCCCCTCCCCACTCTCCTCTGCGCCCTCCGCACCTCCGAGCCCGCTGCTCGCCGTCTGTCTCCTCGTTCTCTCGGTGTCGAGCCTGGTGTCACCGCCATCGTCGCTGTCGCCCTCGACGCTCGCCAGTCGCCGCCGCATGTCCTCCGCCTCGCCCTCGACGACGCTTCCCCTCCTTTCGAGGACGTGGCTGCGGGATGCGCATCTGGTGCGTTGAGGTTAGTGAGTCGTCCGCATCCATATCCGTGACGTGAGACTCACTGCTGTCGGTATTCTACACAGGTACGCTGTCGAGCGCGTCGTCTGCGCACTCGGTGCTCTGACGGGACTGGAGGAGCGGTGAGAAGGGCGGAGGCGCGATGACGATCGACGGACGGTGACCTGGTACTTATTGTCGTCGGCTTGTATGACTGTGAGCGGCGGGTGCGGAGGAGGCGGGGAGACGTCGTGCGTGGACCACAGGCAGAGGGCGGGAGGGTGTATCTGAGCGCGATGCTACTGTTGTGTAGACTAGTCATCTTAAGTACTATGTAGCAGCGTATTCTGCGTACTCCACATACCGAGGTGTGAATATAGTTCGTCTATATGTCATGGCTGAATGCTGAGGGCTGTGTTGTATAGGTGGCGCACGGGTTGGGACAAACATCTTGTGCGAAGGGCGTCGTGGTTTTGTGCAGCGAAGCAAGTACGCATCGCGAGGGACGCAAGAGTCCTATATGACGTGAAAGAACGAGTTGAAGTCTTCGATAGAGCAGTAAGTCGATAAACTTGCTTACCACAGGCTAAGTGCACGACATTATGACGTGAGTGCAACACGGCAGCGTCGAAGCTGCAAGGACCGTTGCACCGCTGGGCTGCCAGTATGAGGAGCAGCCGTCCAGGCGAGCCTTCGTTCGGAATTGGGACAGGGTACAGGGCACAGGGCGGCGGGAGGGCTAGCAGAACGACGCGGGTCGTGCGTGGAAATGACTGACCTCGTCGCGCATGTACGCACACGTACGGACGCTGGTCAAACACGGTAGCATTGTGCAAGAGGGGCATACATCGACTTGTATGTACATCGCGGATCTACTCAAGTGGAAGTCCACATTGGGGGAACTCACCGGATTGACTTTGCGCAGCGTGGACGAGGAGACCGGGAGCGGAGAAGACCAGAGGGCAGGACGTGGGACGGGCGAGAGGTAGAGCGAAGGGCAGAGGCAAACGTTGGCATGTGGGAGCGAAGGAGATGGCGCGGAGAGAGAGCAGCCTGGGACCCGGCCGCATCGCTGCAGAGAGCGGCCTGTGCCAGCGACGGGTCGGGTGCAAGGCGAGGGCGAGTGCAGAGAGAGCGGAGGCCAGAGGCAAGTGTACTCACCGGTGGATAACACACGCGGTCCCTCGTCCCACAGCTGCGTTCTCTAAGAGGCTTGGATGAGCGAGTGCGCATGCACCCGGGCGAGCTGGCGTTGGCGCAGCCTGACGTGCGAAGACCCGAGGGAGGGACTCGCTGCGAAACCCGACCGAGAGCGATGAGCCAGGGCTTGACGTGCGATGGGTCCTGGTCTGAGAGAGGGTGCGAGCGAGAGGGAGGGGTCACAAGCAGCACCAAACACGCACCGGGTCCGAGAGTGAGATCGACGCGGGCAATCGGGCCGTGTGCAGCCGTCTTCCTCGAGCCCCCCGGACCGCCCGCGCACCGTGTCGATCC
>WJSG01020049.1:0-17430 GCA_016618145.1 Sanghuangporus lonicericola
AGAGGAGGTGGCGGCAAAGCTTTCTGGATGCCAGCGCTTTCAAGATTCGACGGTAACTGGGACGAGCACGTAGACAACGTCAGCGACTCTCGCTCATTGTGGTGCTGATGCTACAAACATCGAGAGGGACTACGCACCGGGGACGCAGCCAAGGGCGAGAATGCCGTTGAAACTGTTGTTCGTGCAGCACACGGGGGTAGTAGAGCTGTGACGCAGCGGGTGAGCCGTCCGGTCACTTCTGATCGCGAGCAAGCGTGCATAGCGGGGAAGGATGGAGCTCACCATGTACCTGACCCAACGTCGCTGTCGGAGAGAGGGGTACAGGTGATCCCGAGGGGGAGATTGGGGTCCTTCACGACAACGCCCAACAGTGAGATAATGAGGGCCGCGGTGCCGTCACTGGCTGTGGTAACCTTGTTACAGCACTGAACGGCCCCGGTCGAGCAGAGGGGAGTCGGAGTCGGGCTGCCTGAAGGACTCGCCCTCTTCGCGGCTGTGGAGCAAGTTGTCAGTGTCAGTATGAGCGCTGAACATCGACCACAAAGGTCCGGTGTATCGAGGGCGACACGCGCGTCGACGGAGTAGGAGGGGGTCATGCACGGATGGGGAAGAGTAGAAGACATACCGGCGACACCAGAGGGCAGCTCGTTGCGGTAGAGCCTGCGGGGCGCGCGAGGAGGGAGGCCGCGAGCCATGCGTCTGGCGTTGGATTCGCCCGGTGTGGCGGCCAGGACCGTCGTGACGATAAGGGCAAGGACGAAGCAAATGAGCGTGGATCTCATGGTCGCAGACCGGTAGGAGTGTAAGCGACCGCGTAGAAATGGAAAAAAGGCGGATGAGGCTCGAGCGGGCGTGAACAGGCGGCAGACTCGGAGGGCAAGACGCAATGGTTGTGAACTTGTCGCGGGCGGTGAGGAGGACTGAGGAGTGTGGAGAGTGCGAGCTCATATATCGAAGAAGCGCGCAATGTAAATTGCGCGCTAGGCGCTGGTATGTAGGCGGCCTGGACCCACAGGAGAGATGATCGAGCTGTCCATGCTAGTGGTGCCTGTCGGATTAGTGTCATCGTTCGAGTCTCAACTTTATAGGACGAGGCACAGCTGGAGAGAGCTCACCTGGAACTTGAAGGCGAGAGAATGTGGATGAGGTGCACTGTAGAGCGAGCGAGGGTTGTCAAGCGCAGAGGTGACACAGATGAGTCCCGACACGTTCGAAATAGGGCACCATGGGCACGGGAGACAGTACTGCTAATAGCTATATTCATTATCGTCCATGGAATGAGTTTGATGACTGAGGATCGGCTCATACGCGCGTGTGGTGATCATCAAGGAGGGACAGCAATTGATAGCTTCCAGTCTGGTGGCGGTATGTATAGATACCAGCGATGCGAAGAAAGCAGAATCCACTGGCGTTACGCGCGAGTCGCTCCATGGGGCCGGAGATATGAATGAACTTGTTACGCACCGGCGTAGATGGAGAAGCTATCGAGGGATCGAATGTCAGACGCGCACACGTTCGCAGAAATCACAGACGCACCGTCATCAGCATTGGCTTCTGCTTCCCATGTACCAAGAGCTTCCTCACGCATTCCGCATCCTCGGGAGTGATATAGGTGTTGAGCATCGCCTGAGAGCTGGTATACGTGAGGACGGGCAGCTTAGAGCTATGTTCCTCACTCCTGCTACCTGCCATACTCATGTGACTCGGGCGGGAGATGCGGAAGAACTGCGTGTCGCCCATGGTCGGAACCCTGCCGGACGTAGTAGTGAAGACACTTTCGGCGACGAAGTCCTCTTCGGCCTCCTAAGTCGTGCTCGAGAGCACTTCCGATTTGTGTGAGCGTCGTCGTTGTCCAACTTGAATGGCGGAGGTGTTAGCCAAAGATGAATCCATGTAGAGTACACAGTTGGCGGGTGTGTGAGCTACTATATACAGAGAACGTTTGAGTGGGGCATGGGTCAACGACGATGAGCGGGAAGATGAAGCAATGACCTCAACAAAGAGCAAAGTTGAGGTAGCTTGGTGGAGTCGCGGCTGGTAAGCTGTCACGGAGCACGAGGAGTCACATGCACCTGACCTGGATAACACCGCGTCGAATTTCGTAGCCGGCGCCTTGCATAACGTTCCATCTCTAGATCTACCACTGCCAGCAGCCACCTCCTCCTCATACTCATCGGGGTTCTGCACTTGATCTTGGCAGCTTTTTGCATAGACTCCGGACTCTGGCTAGGGTGCTTGCTCCAAAGCCATGCCTGTTGAGCGCACCTCTATCAGTTCCTCGCAAACCGCCTTCCGACGCGTCAAATGGGAAGCCCGTACCGTCGCGATCGTCGCGAAGCCCAACGTACAGGTAAGCTCACAGTTCTTCTGCCGCCTCCGGGCTTTGAACCTGTCTACATCACAGTCGATAGTACAAGCCGCCTGCAAGCACTTCCGTGTCACCGCTCCCAAAGAGGAGTTCGTGCTCCTTGGCCAGCTGGACGGCGATGAGCTCGAGCTCACGGATGAGAGCCTGGACCTTCTTCCGTCGAAGTCCGTTTTAACCCTGTCAAGGATCTCTCTTGCTGCATTCCCCGCCGCTAAGGTAGAGCCCATGTTCGTCAACTCTATGGCTCCAATCGCCGCCACAACCTCTCAGTGCCTGAGCCTTGGTGAAGGCAAAATCAATCTGCAATTCTCCACGTACGTTTCTTATATGTATATCTGTCAAATTGCGCCGTGTCCTCTTGTGCCGCGCTGATATGGGCATGGTGAACGGTAGATGGGAACACGAAATCATCCCCATTCGGATGAAGATTACCTCCACATTCCAGAAAGTCATGGACAACATAGCCAGGAGGCTGGACAAGTGCGATGACGACCTGCGGTACACCTTCAGTGGGTTTCGTATCGGCCCTCATCAAACCCCTGCCTCACTTGCTATGTTGGATGGCGACACCATTGATATCCATCAAAAGGTGCTCGGCGGGAAACCAGTTATATATCTGTTCCCTGCGGTGCCACTGGAGAACGCGACCGTGTCCGTGCACCTGGTCCCGCAATGGGCCTTCATGCATATCTATCCCATTGCTGACACGAAGACCCTCGTGGATGGAAAACAAAGCGTCGCCTGGACGGTGTCCGCAGCTGTCGACGGCACGCTCATCGAGAAGGACAGCAACCGCGAGCTGTCGTACCTCTTCTGGGAAGCGGCGTCCAACCCGACCGTTTCTGCAAGTCCGCCCCTTACCCTGGCCGGCCGCGACACCTTCGCGCTCGAGCACTTCGATCCCGCATTCCCTACTCTTGAACCCCACTCGCCGACGGCCGTTCTCCTGTCCTTCAACGATCTCCTACCCTATCTCGACTAGACTTTGAAGGCTCTAACGCTTCACACGTCCGCTCGGAACGACTTCATCACGTACTGGCTCCCCAAGCTATCCAAGCAGCCCTACGTCGCGCTGCGGTTCCTCCCTCAGGCCGTATACGAGCGTGCGGCGCAGCTCGAGGTGACGCCTGCTCCGGATGTCGTAACGCGGGTCTTCATGCTGTTCCGAGGAGTTGCTTCCGAGGATGTCAATGAGTGGTCCGCTGCACGGGCGCGCGTTGGAAATGTGGACTGGGTGGAGGTCGTGGGCGTTGCGCCGAGTGCACTTGATTCAACCCGCTTCCGGGTGCTGGAGTGGGGTGCGATGGAGGTTTTGTAGAAAGGTGCGCGCTCAGCCGACCACCGTCTCTGTTCGCGTACTCATTGGTCGATAAGACCTGCGACTGTTCTCTATTAGGATACCATCTGATGTCATGAACGACCACATTGCGCTATGTACAAGGAGGTGATGTCCGGACGACGACTGTGGCGCGAGAGCGACACGTGGGAGTGGCAATGTGGTGAGTGATAGCCTTCGGCGGGAAGGTGCAGCTCGGCAACATTGGCTACCTTAGGGAGGATCACTTCTGCTTCTGCTTCCTATTCAGATCTCTGGAGCCCGTGGACGCTCCGGCCCGCTCTGGGCTGGGCATCCCAGAGGCCTTCCAGGTTTTCCCGCCTCCAACCTCAGGCGGAGGCACCGGTTATGCGAAATTCCCCAGCGGCAGCTACACAGCAAGAGCGTCCAATCGACTACCGTTTCCTCGCCTGTCTCTCCTAGACAGGAGCTACTGTGTTTGCTTCGCTGGATTCGTATCAATACACTGACCTATTAAAGAGTGCTAGGGACTTTGCGGACGCCGTCACCACCACCGGTGGTGAGCACGATCGCCACCTGGAGGATTCCGGTGCTCTGATGATATACAAGACGTAGATTGACTGCCCACCGCACATCAAGACGTTTGGACAATGACGTACGTCTTAGATAGCAAAGCCGACGAAAATACCATGTGCGGATTACATGTGCTACTATTATCGCTGATACTGGCTTCTCCCCCTCTGCGCAGCGCGGTCTTTACGTTTTCTCTCCCTCTCGTATTTCGCCATGGTACGCTTTGTGCGCCAGAGAATATACCACCCGACCACACCACAGAGGAACTTGCTCTACATGCCTCCCGACTCGAAGTCATCATCAGGGTCCGGCTGAGGCTCTTCGATATCGATACGAGCGAGTAAATAACCTTTCCACGCGCTCATGACCACCTCCATCTCGTCATCCTGCATGAGGAAGCGATCCTGGTCGTGCCTGGTGACGAACGCATGGACACCGCGCACCACACTCCCACTCGTCCTCGCAAGCCACCTCCCAACCGGATCCGGGTGCGTGCAGTCCGTCGTCGCGGTGAGCACGCCGATCTCTCCGTGCATCCACCTGCGCATGGTCTCCTCGGGGAGGTACGGCCCCCGCAGCCAGTGCGAGCTGAACTTGCGCGCCATCCCGAACATGAGGAGCTCGTTCATCCAGGCGCAGTTGCGCCCGATGAGACCGAACTCCCTCCCGGCGCGCTGCTGGATGATCTCGACAAGTGCGGCCAGCGCGTCGAGTGACGGGCCCGTCGTGACGCTTTCTCCCTGCCCGATGGAGACCATGGAGAGGAGACGGCGCCCCTTGGTCAGAGCGGCCTTGTCGTCTGACATCTTCACTCGGAACAGGGATGGGCCGCCCATCGCAATCCCTGGCGCATCGGATGCAAGGAACATGTCGAACCTCGCATAGGTCGGGCCCTTGGGATGGAGGACCGTCGCGACGACGTACTGGTGGCCAATACGCAACGGGCCAGGGTTCGACGGTGTCTCGTAGGACTCGATGCTGGTGACAGGGAGAGACCTGGTAGAGGTGGATGCCGCGCGAACACGCTCAGCGAACTCGGAGAAGGTAAAGCATGCCGGTCCGGTATGCACGTATTGCGCCCTAATAGTCCCATCCGACTGCTCCTGACGAGACCCCGCCGCCGAAGGCTTCGCCAGCCTCACGACGAGCGATGTGTACTTGAATTTGTCGAAGACGTTCGCCGCCGTCCGTGCAGCCGCGGCCGAATGAGGGAGTCCCGCGAATTGGAGCACGTCTGCGGCTAATCGAGAGGACTGGATAAGTGCTGCAAGAGATGCAGGAGAGTGAGAGGCAAGCTGGGAGGAACCGGGGGACAATGAGCTTGTGGGGAGGATAGACATGTTCGAGTGCGAGAACTGGCTCACTGATCACTTCTCGGCGGGACATGACGACTACTTATGTTGTATCCTCGTGGGTGGTGCTGCGGTAGTTGACGTGTTGGAAGGCCGTACTCGAGGAAAGGTCCGCGGGCGTCCGTGACGATAGAAGTAGCTGCGGTAAAGCAACGTGGGGCGTGCTGGGTGCGGAGCATGGGCCGAAACGTGGGAGGACAGTACGGTCGATCGTATGCAAAGACGCTGTATATCCTCGCGTGCCCGTGGTCGTCGTAGAAAGTGACTAGAACGGGTTTGGGGTGAAGACGACGCAAATAGTCCGTATACCCGAGATTAAATGGAGCGCGTACGTAGAGTACATGCCTCGTCAGCTGTCATTGCTCAAACAAGAAGCCGCAAGAAAGCCGTACACTAGACGGTCGACCAGAGGACTGTACAGAGTCATGCTCGGATGCACAGGGCTCCAATGCCTTTCCGTGACCTGGGGTTACCCCCGAATACGGTCTGAGGTAATTTCACGAGCACGCCAAACAAGACAGTCCGGTAGTGTCGCTACAAAAACCTCGTCAGTGAATGTCCATAGAGCGCACTTCGAGAGCTCGGAACTCACCTGATGAGCTAGATCGAAATCATGATGACCCCCCTCGCGTGAAGCTTCGGAAGACTCGGTCCAACCAGAGAACGAACCCTCTGCGCGAGCTCACGAGGCGCACTCCGGGGTCCCGAAGAGTGTTCCCGCCCAAACGACAAACAGACCTCCGCAAGATGCCTGAACACCTCCGCACCCAGCACCGCATCGAGCTCGTCGATCCCCGACCCCGCAAGCACGCACAAGAGACCGCCGACAGGTTGCGCCTTGTGGCACTGACACCCGCCCTCGGGATCCCCGCACATCTTCATGCCGTAGATGCGCAGACACTGTATGTGCGGCGAGCGCAGTTCGCGGAGCATCGAGCATACTTGTGGCCACCCGCCCACGGGGCGCCCTATCGCGTTCACCAGCGTGAGATTTTGCAGGTTCGTGTAGTGGGACAGACGACTGTTCGCTGTGATGTACATAGCGATTGAGTATGTCATCTTGATGAACGACTGTTCGTTGGGAGACCGAGGAGGACTTACCCCACATACATAGTCAGCGACACCAAGGATGCCCCAACAGAGGCGGCGAACCTCTCGTATCCGCGACCGAGTACAGACTCTGCAGGAGGAACGGGGTCAGATCTTGATGAGCCCTGGTCATTACATACTCTGTGTTACTCACCGATGTGGCTCCTCGGGGAAGGCATCAGAACAATATCTTCGATGGTAGAAGGGGTTCTAGTCACACACAGCACCGACAGTAACATATCAAAGACGGCGAAATCTCGTGCCGGCGGCGCCACGCTGGCAATCGAATGGCCCGGTCGTTCCCATTGCAGATGTAGGCTCCGCAACGCAGTCCGCTCGAAAACAGAGGGATCGGGGGCTTCTTCCCCTGCATTCCCCAAGAATCTGACGCTGATGCCGAACAGGTACAGTCTCTCGAGAGCGGGAAGCGCAGCAATGATACGGAGGAGGTCATACAACGGAGGGACGAAACAGTCGTTCAGGCAGAGTTCTTTGAGCCGCGCGAACTGGGAGAGTAAAGACGGGTCTAAACGAATCGAAGTATCAGGACTGATCTTCACAGCGTACACTCTCAGGGCTTCCAGGCCCGGAAAACAACCGTAGAGTACGGAAAGAAAAGAGTGCAACGTCAACGTTCTCGAGCGCGCACCGCCCGAGGCCCGTAGTCTGACTATGCGGGTTGCAGCCAGATAGGGCCTCATAGTCTCAGCGCGGTCCGCCAACGACCCCATCTGGGCTGCACTCCGGATGCGGATAGTATGGAACAGGGCATACCGACTTGCAGGCAACCACGCGCGGCAAACCAACGAGCAGTTGCACAGGGTTCGCGGATCGCGCACGAAGCCGATGATGCGGTCCGTGAGCTCTCCGGGGATGTATGGCGGCATGTCCTACATCGTATAAGCACGCGGAGATCTGTAAGCGCGACAATGTCACAGACCGAGAGCACGTACTCTCTTCGGCTGGCGAGCGTCCTTCACTGGTGGAACGCAGTGGACCGATTCCGACCACCCAAGCGGCAAGAGACTGGTTGAGTACTTATCAGTACTACCGGCAGAGGGCCAAGTCAGGAACCTCCGGCGGTCAAGTTTCAACCATATGGTAGGTACACCTACCTTGCGTAACGTCAGAAAACAAGCTGGGAAAGTGGACGAGGACCGTGATGGTGGTAGAGGAGAGAGCTGCGTAGTCCGAGGCGTGTAGTAAAGACCGTTACAATCGGAGTCTGAATGACAGCTTACACCCCATTTGACTGAGTAAGCACAGCTTTGTTACCCTTGCTTACACCCCGACTTGATCACCACATTCTCGTTCTTGTATGCGGTTACATAATACTTACCAGCATACAGCTTGTCCTCTGAGCTGTACGCCAGGTCGAGGTGCTTAGCCGACCTGCTGTATCGCGTATACACCGAGACACTATCCATCCCCATTACCCTCCTTTCGTGCAGTCATGGTGCGGAGAGCCTGGCACATTCGCGTCTCAGCGAAAGTATCTGTACAACCCCATGGCATCTCGAAAGGAGCGCATGTCGCGTCTCCGGATCCCGAATTCAACCCAACGTTACAGTCAACAATGCACCACCAACACATAAGTATCTCTATTATCCCTCAACACCCCTACAGTACTTCACAGCCTCACTAAACGAACGTGAACAGCTCAGCGTAGTGTGTCTCCTGATAAATACAACGCAGTATCAGAGACAGGACAGGAACGGTGACGAATAACAGGACGGGGATGGGGGGGAGGGAGGCGGAGGAAGGGGGGTGCGCATACTTCGACAACCAGGACAGGAATACTCCAACAGCATACTTTATCTCACTCGTGTCCGCCGACGAAAACAAAACCAACGCATACAGCTACCGGAGATCCGAGGAACGAAGCACTCAGAACGAAGAACGAACGAAAGACGCAGGACGACCTTCTCTAGACCACTATTTCACACGCGCGTCCGTTAACGGTTAGGCCTTCGGGATCGTGCATCCGCGACTACTCAATCGCCCCCGTCCGCGGAGATCCTCGCCCACCAGCCCGCACTGCGTCCGAGCCGAACGCGTGCGAAGTGCCTGAGCGGATGCGGGAGGTGCGAGGCTTTTTGGGGTCGGTCGCAGAAGCCCCACCAGTCCGGGCGCTCAGAGGATGACTGGAACGGGCACAGAGCAAGCACAGCGTCAGCGGATCTCGCGCATGGAATGGAACATAACCGGGGAGCACGTACTGGGGATGCAGCCGATGGAGATAAGCCCGCCGTGGCTGTTGTTCTCGCAGCAGACCGCGTTCGCCGAGCTGTGGCGCGCGAGGTGCGACGTTCGGTCAGTTTCGGTCGACAGAGAGTGGGCTCAGAGCCAGCGGGGAAGGTGGCGCTCACCAGGAGCCCGCTCCGATGCCAATGACGGAGAGCGGGGAGCAGGTGATCCCGACCACGACGTCGGGGCCCAGGACGATGCCGAGCAGGCCCAGGAGGAGCGCCGCGACTGGGTTGTCGGCCTTCTCGACTGAGTTACAGCACTGGATGGGCCCGGTGGAGCACGAAGGAGGCGGCTTGCTCGAAGGCTTGGGCTTCGAGGCTATGGAGCAAGGCGTCAGTAGGTGAGTATGTGCACGGCATCCGGCGATAGCGGAACACAAGAGACGTCGGGCGCTGATGATTGACCACGAAGGTCCAAAGTTCGTCGGCGCAGATAAACGCGCATACATGCTGCGCAACACGCGTCCAAGGGTAGGAGGGGTCGTCGAGAGCAATGAGGGAGACTGCGACACGCACCCTCGACACCAGTAGCCCTGTTGTAGAGCTTGCGGGGCGCGCGGGGAGGGAGGCCGCGAGCCATACGTTCCGCGTTGGACTCGCCGAGTGCGGCGGCCGAGACGGTCGCGACGATGAGGGCCAGGACGAAGAGGACGACGGTGGACTTCATGTTGGCTGGCTGGTGGGTTAGGCGGCAGCAAGGATGGCGGCGGGTGGCGTGTCCGGGGGGAGGCTCGAGGGGGCGGGAGCAAGGACAGGACAAGGAGGGCATCGACGAGCGGAAGGGAGGTTATAAGCGGGCGCGTGGAGTGGCAAATCTGAGATTGCAGGGAGAGTGCGGTCGAGACGGGTGCGACGGGCGTGCGTGAGTGGATCGCTTGGGTCTGGCGTCCAGACGTCTGCACTGAACGGGCTTCGCGCCTTCCTATCGCCCTGATCCCAGATGTCGTAAATTCGGACGCGCTGCCAGTGCGCCTTGACGCGATAAATGCTGGCTGCTCGGTGTGAGCTGGGCGGCGACAGGGAGGCGTCGAACACGCCGTTCGAACCGTCCGCTCCTCCTCCACACGCACCACTACTGTCCCCGTCCACGCGAGGCGAACAGCCAGAGTCGGGGGCGATCACGCCGAGGCCTTCACGACCTGGACGCCTGCTCGCACAAATGGCTGTGGGAACCCGTCGGAAGTCTGTGAAGTGCGCTGGCTACTTATTCGGAGCGCCGGTGTGCTGGCACCTCGCCCGATAGCACACGCCGCGCTGTGTCGCCCTCGATCAGCTGCGCGGCTTGACATCGTCGGGGATGCGATGGCTTACCACAGAACGTCCGCCGCGGCCGCGATGTGGACGGTGCAGAACAGATGCTGCTCGCCGGCATAACGACCACGTCAAGGGCTTGAAGTTCTTCGCTTCGGCGCGTTCAAACGGCTCAGTCAGCCCGCGCTCTGATTATCTTGGTCTCTATTCTTCTAAACGCCACATATCATGAGAACTCGCGCGGAAACAGACGGCGATTAGAGAGAGAAGGGCCTTGAAATGAGGTTCGAGATGGTTGGAGGATCAGACCAAGCAAAGCGGCAGAATCGCGGAAGCTGCTGTGGTGTGCTTACCTAATGCGCACTTGTCCCATGCACCGGCTCTCGACCTCTTCACCCAACCTCTTCGACTCCGAGCTATCTTCACGACCTCGGTGTCTTACGACTTCAGAGACTCGACACCGCATACGGCAATGACCTGACATGGATGCGCGGCGATTGAATCAGGACGACGGAATACGCACGATGGCTGGCTTCTCTGGCTCGATTCCTGGAACCTGGCGTACGGACCTTCTCTGCGCTTGCGGGCCGGTGGGCGATGCACCGTCAGCTCCTGCGTGCTGGACCGTGGACGTCGTGCTCGACCTCCTCAGCTCACACCGAGTTGCAGATGATGGTGCGATGACGCACCGAAGCGAGCGCGAAACATGCTCACGTCGCGACTCTCCCGTCTTCCATGCTCTGACAGCTCACCGTATGTTCAACGTTCACGTTCAGCCGCCGCTGCTATCCTGGAATTGGACCACACCCTGCACGATGCACGCCGATCGTCGATCACTAGAAATGCCCTGAGGCCTGAGGGCGGCGGCGGCGTCCCTCCCGAGCTCAACATGGCGACTGCGCTACCGCGGGTGGTTATGCAGGGCCTCTGGACTGAACGCTATCTCAGATCCGGTTCTGACCATTCCTCCGGCCGACAATCGACAATCCTCCCCCTGGCCGGGGTCTCTCCGTGCCTCGCGAGTCTCTTTAGAGCACAGGCTATCGCTCGTCCGCTGCTGCATTCTGCCTCCGACTCGCCGGACGTGGACGACGGGGACCCAAACGCGAAGAGCCACCCGGGGCTGGAATTCGGAATTTGGATCCATTGCAGAACTCGGCTCGGCTCGGCTCGACGTACGTACGTAACGTAAGTTTTCTGCGGCCGGATGATATCGATACGTCCTGGCGCCAGGAACCCTGCGATATGAGACAGTGGACACTCGGCCGTGTGGGAGAGGCAGGGACTGGGATGATCCGATTACTTCGCTCAATCTCCGTTCCGCAGGCAATTAATAACGAGAGCATTGCGTTTGCCCCGTCTGACTATGGTGAGCACCGACATGTCCGTTGCAATGTAGTACTAGTATCGGCTGTCTCTGACTGACGTCCGCTAGCGATCAGTCTCTCAAGGCATGTCGCACTATCCAGTCCAAGACCCCAAGCTTGCACATCGGTACCTGCATTACACCGCGATAACACAAAAGCAACATCTCAGCGTTCGAACATCCGCTCGTACGCGCTGCGATCCCACGAGAAGTCGGAAGACGAACCCCATGTCGGCTGCGCACTCTCAAGCTCAAGCCCCCCAGGTCGAAGGCCGCACTGCTGCAACCGTCCACGACCGGCCGTCCCCATCCTGTTATGTCCGATTGCCTATCGATCCACCGCCATCCCATTGCCAACGCTATCGTCCAGGCACGCCCTCTTAGCTGCGATCGGCCGCATGGCCCACCGTCTGTATACATCGAACATCGAACGTCGGAACTCGAACTCGAACCTCACTCATTTCCAAATCCAAATCCAAATGCACGTCCATATGTGTTATGTCCTCCTCGGGCCCGCGCGTCGTGCCTGCCTCCTGCCTTCTGCCTCCGCCACGAGTGCACCCGCGGTACGAGCTTCTGTCCTTTTGCTCGACTCTGCGACTCACGCTCACGCTCATACATACTCCATTGACACTCCACGGCCGTCTCCAGACTCCAGTACCCCATGGCCTCTAACTCGGAGCCTCGAGCCTTCAGATTTGCGCCCCAAGGCACGCACTCTACCGCCGCGCACGGAGACGGAGACCGCACAGCGTCCGCCACAGCTATCACTGCAAATCGCTATCACTATAGCGTACCACCCGGGCCGCGACTACATATCCAGGGTCACCCGCTGACCACCTCCCGCTCCAAGTCCAGAGTCCAGAGTCCACAGTTCAACCGTCAAAGGCGAGCTCTCGGGTACGGAGAGTCCAAGACGAGGACGGGGTTCCGACTTCGTCTTCCATGCACGACGCTTATGCGTTCCTTGGACTTCTGTCCTTCCGGGATCTGAAGTTGAGTGGGCCCCCGGCTCTCCCGGCTGAGGAATCTCGGTGTCGCGACCCGCGTCGACCCCGCCGCCGCACAACTGGCGTCGGGATTCGGACGTGCCCAGGCTTGCTACACGCGTGCAGGACTTATACGACCGTAGTGTTGGGTGCGCCAGCTCGAGAGTCTAAGGTCGCGGGCAGGCGCGTGCCTCGACGCCGCGAGGCTGCTACCATAGAAGTGCACGTTTGCCGATGTGTGGCTAGCGATGGGACGCGACAGCGCCGCCGCCGCCTCGGCAACTTGACTCGTCGTCTGCGCCCAGCCGCCAGCCGCCTCTCGCCTCCCGCCTCCCATGTGCCTGCCCCGTCCCCCAAACGGGGGCTGCTGGTGTTTGGCTCTGAGCTTGAGCAGCGAGGGGCCAGATCCCGGGGTGCCCGGGCGCGATTTGCGTGCGTCCTGGATGGCAGGATGTATGCTCCCACTCTCAGTGCATCATCATCAGTGCATCACGGCGTACTTATCGTCCACGTCCACGTCCATGTCAGCCAGATGGGACACCACGATCAAGCCACAGGTGCCCAGTGTCGCTGTACGCGGATCCCGCTCTGCCGCTGCGTGGCGCCCGGTACATCGCTCCTGCCAGTGCTAGTGCCTCCGGGAGTCTTGGTGACCTTGAGCTTGAACCTGGAAGTATGCGCGGCGAACTGCTAATAGCTATCACGATTCGATGGTCATGGTCATGGTCATGCCTGCAGCCTCGCCCTCTGCAGGCGGCTTCGCGGCAGCCCGATGGCCCGGCGTTGACGTCGAGGCTGGGCGGATTCGAGAATCAAGATTGTACCCGAATACTGGGAGGGTGTGCCGCATGGAGGGCGGGCGTTGAGCGGGAGGGGCGTTGGCGCGCTGCTCGGGTGCAGTGCTGCCGTTGCTCGTCGTTGCTTCGTGGACTCGGGGTCGGTGGTTCGTCGTTCCTGGACATGTCATGCGCTCGTCCTTGGCGATCATGACGGGTTCGAGGTCGTCGACTGCTCTCGAGCTTGGAGGTGCCAGCTCGATCGACCCTGGGTGACTCTATCGCATGTATGGTCACGTTTGCACGGTTCGCGCAGGGGAAGCGCATTGACGGCCGACTCTGGTAAGTCTCGAGTACTTATGTAGCTTGGAATGCGCGTAGCGTCGGCTGACTGAAATTTTCGCTCAAGATGACATAGGCTACTCACCCCAACGCGTGATACGCATCTCCTGGGCAGCCTGGGCTGTATAGTAGTGCAGCAGCGACCCAACAGGGATACACTGGTTGCAGCGGGCGCCAGCACGATGACCTCGACTGCTCACTTCAGCGAGTCCTTCGCTCTCCACACGGACCACTTGAAGTCTCTACTTGACCAACCGTTGCGTTTATGTCCCTGCTGGCATGTCCTCTGCTACGGTGTCTGCTCCTTCTGTATGGCGCTCTCAATGCTATCTCCCGGTGCTTCGGTGTCCACTATCGGACGGTGTTCGTTCTACATCCCCGAGAGGCGTCTTGACGATAAGGTGCCGGTACGTTGTGGGAATGTAAGTAGGAGGTTAGGATGTCGCGATCATGCTCACTTTTGGGTGATTGAGCGTGATCTAATCTAATCGCAGCGTGGGAACAGTGGCCGCAGTTCGCTATGTCGACGCTCGTATTTCTGTAACTTACACGTCGTCCCGTTTCTCTCACATCTAGTTTCCGTATGCTGCATGGGTCTACGCTTATAAGACGTTTATCACTGGTACGTACTCACCAAGTCATCTTCCGGAGATTTTGTTCCTCAGATATCAGACCGCTACTTCAAGTTGGTTCCACTACGGACTTCGGTCGACCGAGTGCATACTGCGTGAGGCGAGTACTCTGTCCAAATGGACTGAAGACGTTGCTCTGACTCGATGAACGCCGCAGACATAGACATGCGGCCTCCATTGCTTCTTGGGACTCGACGTTGGCGACGCGAACACGCTATGCTGCTGCGCACGAGTCTGTCGGAGTTGGCAGCCGGCTAGCAATTGGAGCGCACTATCTGCGTTCATGGGGGTCCTCAGGCCTCATTTGTCGGACCTACGACTATCTGCTTGCTCCCGTGCTGTGCTCCGATGGCTTAACGCAGTACGCGACGAACACGCTGGAACCGAACGTCGACAAGGACTCTACTCATCGGACCTATGCGACATGTCGCCTTTCCTTCCCCCTCCAACATACACAGCTATTCTATAACAACGCTGGGATAGTGTTGGATACTCACGGACATCCATCATGCGCCATACAAACCTGCCAGACCCTCGCGGTTCGTCCTTATGAGTATCTACTGTCGACTCCCCTCCTTCCACGCACCGCCTTGCGTTCTGTCGGCGACGCCGTCCCTCGTATGTCTCTGAACCTCAAACGTCCCGTCTGCGCACATTGGCCTCCCATGTCTCTCGCTATCGGTTCACCTCCTTCCGTAATTGGTCATTTCGCCTTCCAGATCCCCACTGCAGGCAGTAAGTACTCAAGTACTCAAGTTCCGTCGTTGGACTGAAGAGCTCATCGATATTGGCAGCCTAATGCTTCCAACTACAGTTGCCAGTTCGCCAGATAGCTCGCTCACGGTGTTCATCTCGGGTGAGTTGTTCGCGATTCCCTCGGGCTCTGCAGCTGCGGACAGCATGACTAACCGGGCGTTCGGACGTCAATCCGCTATCATATCACTCTCCGATCTCGTAAACTCAACCCCCCCCCCCCTTCCGCAGGTACGATCCTCGAGGGTCGTAGTCGCAAATCGACTGCATGTTGCACAGCCTCAGCTCCCCGGATGACGTTTTCCAACGGCGAGGCTCTTGGGAACCTAGTCGAGGTTGAGTCAAGGTCCACTTCCGCGTTCAAGGGAACCTATGGCATAGAAGCCGGAGAGCAGGCCGCGCCTCCAGACGCTGAATCATTGGTCGCAAAACTACATTCCGAAAGTCCGCACGGGGATACGATTTACGGTGGATGAAAGCAGGTACGTTCCAGTGATTCAGACGACTCAGTGCAGGGAGCTCACGGTCGCGAAGCGATGCGCTGCAGAGTGTACAGTTGGCGCCGTCGCGCGGAAGAGCGCGATACATACACCCGAAGTTCGGCTGTATGCGAACGAGAGCGACGGCAGTGCAGCGGGATTCACATCATGCCGCACAATGAGTGAGCTGGTTCGGCTTGGTAGCCATACAGGGCTCGGGCGATCATCTCCATGAGACCTCGGGCATCAGCGCTCAGCGCTCAGCGTTCAGTGTCAAACCGTAAGCTGGCACGTCGCGCTGGCAGTTACATAGACCCGTCGCTTACCCAAGCCCGTGCAGCTCATCCTGCAGCTCAAGAATCGCCATCGGAGCCCCATCGGTATAAACTTGGCCAGTATTCGCCCTTGAACTCGGTTCCGAGTAGGTGCCTCAGCACGGTCGAAGGTTTCCAACACGCTGACACGTCTCGTGTCCAGCACCGTGTCGGCCCCTGAGCTAACATCAATTGGCATAGGTCAGAGGAGGGCTCTCCTGAGCTGGTCGCTACCTGCGCAGTCCGTAAAGCAACTTCTCGAAGGGCTAAGCGCCGACGGGAGGCGTCTTCTTCCGAGTCCCTCGAAAGTTATGTCGTCGATACGGCACTCGCAAACTTACGACGCCGCTGTGCGCTTGGGTGGCAGTCGCACGCTACCGCCGCTGGTCCACTTGCATGCAGCTTTTCGTTTGATCATTTTGTATCGTACCCCTGGCGGCTGAGGTGAGCAATAGATCCACTGAAAATTGTATTGACCCACTCAGATGTGAAGCCAAGACACGATGTCTTCGGTGAAGACCCGGCGTTGATGTGTGTTTTTCTACCGCCCTGCTGCACATAGCGCTTCACAAGGATCGAAGGGGCTGCTCAGATGGGTGCACTTCGACGACGGCTCCGAACCCGACGGGAGTACGGCCTGATGCCAGTGATGGCGGACACTCTCTTGGTTAGGCCTGGCGCCGGCCATAACTATTTGCATATGGTGAGCGCCGACGCTCAGGATCACCGTTTCGAAGGTTTGAATCCTCACAGCAGCACTGTAGCTGTGCCGTCCAGATAGAGCAAGTTGTGCGGACGACTCAGCTGGGATGAACGTTCGCGCTCTGACGGTTCTAGTCTGGGTCTACTCCGTTCAGGCCCGGTGCTTGATGTGACAGGAGCATGTGTACTGAACCGCAATGCCGTACGTATGTGCATTCATTGTTCCGCCACGGTAAAGTCTCTGATACAGCCGAAGCGCACTGAAGACCTGTGGTTTCTGGTAGCCGTCCGCCGAGCGGACACGCTGTTGGGAGGCCAGTATTGGGCTAACATGCATGAACGTTGTGGTAAGAGGTATACATCTTACAGTGGGCTCAAGTGCACGTCTCTTGCTCAAAGTGACTGATGCACTTGCTAGGTACCGCGCCGTCTATCCCCATGTACACACCCAGACGCCGCAATCAGGATGTACGGCTCCTTCTGTGCCTGCAGCGTCTATATTCCCGCACAATGGTCACTCGCTCAGCGACAGCCTGGTCGTCCTCCGAGCTCGGCTATGCAGTACAGGGTATGCACACATCCTTATGCTCCCATCGCATACCTCTGAGGAATATTGGAAATGACAGTGTTCACGTTATGCCGCCCTTCGATGCAGATCCGCCCCCAGTCCGATGGTCACTGGGCTTCCCGCTTATTGAGCGCACAATTTCTCAGCATCCCAATGGACTCGGGTCCATACTCATATCCCCGACAGTGTCCTCGTCCTCCAGTGGAATTGGTAAAGGAGCAGGAACTGGCCCGCGTGTCTACGTTCCTGACGCGCTTCCTTCAGACTATAAAGACGGACTGTATGTCGACTCTCCTCCCCAAGCAGCGAGAAGGCCTCTCTCCTCACTGC
>WJSG01020057.1:0-12450 GCA_016618145.1 Sanghuangporus lonicericola
AGCATCTTCGAAGTCTATATTGCATTCTATATCTACTACAAGAATGAAGCAACATTCAGAGTTGTTGGGTGAGCAGGACCATGCTGGACTTGCACTATAATGCAGTGTCTGCCAACCCTAAAGCTGTGCACTCCTAACCCCAGGCTAGGGCTGGTGAAGGTAAGAAACTTTGTTACTAGGCCTTATGTAATCACTTACCACTGACTATCGGAGTTTCGAGAACTTTCCCACGGACATCAGTTGTCGTTACCTTCGCTGGCAGGAATCATCGTACCTAACAGACGATTCTCTTCGTTCCTCATCGATCGTAATCGTCGACGCGCAAATGCTTATGTAAGATGCTGGATTTGGCTACATAGACACCCAAATGTCGCAAACAGCCAAGTCCAGCCTGGACTCGCAATGCTTAGAGAACAGCAACAATGAAGTATGAAACTCTGAGACAAGGATAAACACAATTCAAGAGATTCATACTCCATTGAAATGCAAGCAATTTGGCATATCATTCAACCATTGTAGTAGTACAGAGGGCGACACACAAACAATTTCACATAACTACTCGGAATCGGAATCAAGAACGACTACCTCGGGCTCGGAAGCCTTCCCCTTCCCCTTACCATCCTTCTTCTTCATCGAGCCTGTCTTTGCTAACGTGACCTTCATCAAGGAAGGCCCAGCCTTTGAGGCACTGCTCTTGGCTGTGGTGCCCGAGGTGGCCGAGCGCGAGGCCGTAGACGCAGTCTTGCGCAAAGTGCTGGGTCCGGCGGCGCTGGTGGCAGAAGGCTTCGACGACGAGGCTGCACCTTCACCGCCTCCGCCTGGAGCAGGACCGTTGCCACCACCGCCCTTGATATGGTTGGCGAGGTTGGCCTTGGAGACCAGGCCTGGGATGCGCGCCCAAGACCCGAGCACGGTGTTAGCACGGACGGACACATCGGCGAGCGAGTGCCGGAGGCATGACACAGTGAGCCTGCTGCGAGAGAATGCCCTCTCGGCATCTGTGGACGTTGCTGTGGAGGTGTTAGTACATATTGGACTGGAGCCAGATGGCGAGGTTGAGACTTACCAGGCACCGACAGGAAGTCAAGCGCGAAACGCGCAAGGGGAGCCTCGGAAGGGCTAGCAAGGCCGGCATTCCAATACTCGAGGGGGTCGTTGACTTGGGGGACAACTGGGGAGTTCAGGTAGAAGTCGAGAGGGTCGGCATGGCCAGAGGTCGTGGGCTTCGCACTGCTGAACATCTTCTTCATGTTCTGTTGAGATCAGATCAGCGCAGACGTACAACGCACGATCAAGTCACTCACTGCAGCAGAGGCCTGTGCACTGCGACGTCCAAGACCGGGCACCTTGGAAGTCGAGGTGTTGACAGTGTCAACGATGGCGGGCACTGCACCAGCCTTCGGCCTGTAGTACGTCTCCCACTCATCTTGGATCATCGTTTCGGTGACCTGGATCCACTCTTCCGGCCAGCCGACATTGTGGAAGTGTTGGAGCTTGTAACCTGGGTGCATGCCTACATCATCAACATAAGCAGAGCACAATGCAGACGAAAAGATTGACGTACCCATGGCAATGCGATAGACGATGCTTTCGTCGGTGTGCGAGTAGTAGAGGTTGAGCATGATGCGTCCACGCTGGGCAGCAGCGCAGACGGCCGGATGGAGGCTTTGATCATTGGCAAAGTCGTCAAGGTGGGCCGTGAGGATGTCAAAATAAGGGAGGACCTCATGCACAAGGGCACGCGTGCTTGTGGACATTTGGGTGGTCGCAAAGGTGAAGGGCTGTTGAAGCAGTCATTAGTAATGATGATTGAAATATGTGGCTCATAGACGTACCGCGAGAAGATGATGCAGCTGTTCTAAGATGTCCCACCCCTCTGGGGAGATGATGAAGTCCCGCAAGTGCAACCCTTTGCTGCCACTGCGCCCAGTTCCCTTGTTGAACTGTGCCATGTCGCAAAGCTCTGAGAGAACATTCTTGAGGGCGATGCCGCGCTCGAGGACGTGCGTATAGGTGTTCCAACGGGTGTCCACCGCGCGCACAAGTACCTCGCTATTGAGCTCCTCGTTCTGCCCGAGCCGGGCGAGTTCTGCACGAATGAGTGAGCTGTGCCAGACCTTGTTGGAGAGTATGACGAGCTGTAACACCAGCAGTCAGGTAGATGCAAATAAGAGCTGTGGAATATGAGCAACTCACCTTCTGGAAGCCCTTCTGGGCAAAGCGTATGTCCTCGCCGGTGATGATGAGCTCAGGAAGCTCGTCGTCGAGGGAGTTGATGATGATCTGGTCAGCAGCCTCTTGATCTTTGTCCCCATTGTCTTGCTCATCGGCATCATGGGTGTGGTCCAATTCGGCAGCACCAAGGAGGTCCTCGAGATCGCGCTGAGCCTATTTGAATGCACAGTCCTCGCGGTCCTGGTCCTGGTCCTTGCCCTGGCGGCATGCCTGCTCTTCTTGAAGAACATGTTCCTCGTCTTCCAAGCCATCCTGGGCATCAGCATCATCGTCATCTGTGTTGCCATCCTTGGTGGTGCAGGTTTGCTTTGCCGACTTCCCTGATCGGGGGGATTGACCTGCGACAGATTGCCCTACATATGCAGGTGAGTAACAAGCACAGAGATTGGAGTGCCTGGTGATGATGCACGTACCTCGACCACTAAGTTGAGGATGTGATCGAAGCATCGCACATGGAGCATGACCCCGTGATACCCAGAGATGAGCTCGGTCATGGTCGTGAGCATCGTCGTGTTGTTACTCGCATTGTCGAGTGTGACACCATGAATCTAACATGGCGTGACACATGAGTCAGATGACTGGTGTAGATAGCACGACCAATAGAGAGCTTACCTTGGTCTCGATCCCGAACTTCATCAACACCTCGACAAGGTGCTGCGCAAGATACTTGCCGGTGTGACTCTCGGTGAGGGTATTCATATGTTAGTCCGTCACTAGTAAGGTCATGTTAAGCAGGCTCACCGTACGTAGTCCAGCAAAATGTGCTGGATGGAGCCCTTGTCATGCCAGTGTACTGTCACACCAAGGTATGAAAAGACATTCGGCGACGTCCAGCTGTCGACGCAGAGGTGCACCTTCCCCGCGAGTTCCTGAGCAGAACCATGTTAGTCGACTGTATGCACACAAGTAGTGAAGG
Source organism: Sanghuangporus lonicericola (assembly GCA_016618145.1). Lineage (NCBI taxonomy): Eukaryota > Fungi > Basidiomycota > Agaricomycetes > Hymenochaetales > Hymenochaetaceae > Sanghuangporus > Sanghuangporus lonicericola. The sequence continues at coordinate 3,152 of WJSG01020057.1, forward strand.
TAAGTAGGACGTACAGCGAAGAGCTTGATCACCCCGATCTCCGCAGAGTCCGTGACGGTACGAACGTCCCGAGAGACGGTGAAGCGAGACGGAAGCCAGACCTTCGGGTACAGCATCTGAAATATCTCCTGGAACTCGCAATCCTCCAGGGAGAACGGGTGGTGCCAACACGCGCACCACATGGCAATGAGATACCGCATCCGCGGCCACGAGTACGTGACACCACAAGCGAAGTTCTCCATCGCCTGAGCCTCAGGCGTGTTCACAAGCTCACAAAGCTCAACGTGCCTTTTGAGGTTGCTCGTCGAGTCCTCGTAGTCCGCCCGCGAGACGGTCATGGTGCGGTGACTGTCGGATGTCAGCCAACAATGTCAATCAGAGTGAGAGATGGAATACATACTGCTTGCATCGAAACTTGTGCATGATTTGCCCATGCGATAGGAAAACAATCTCCAGGGCATCGAAGTGGCCATACACGAGGGACCTCCAGGTGCCCATGAGATGCGCTAGGGACATGGGAAGCGTGAGCAAACATAGGCACACATAAAAAACATGTACTATGTGTACGCAACCTAAGGCTTCCTCCGGCGTGAGGTGGCTATGATGCTCTTGGAAGCGCTGCTTCTTGACAGCTCCAGAGAGGCGGGCCTTGCGCGTCGTCTGAGTGATCCCCTCGATGCCTCAATGTCCCTGGGGCCCTCGTCTTCGGTTGTCATCGTGCCTGCCTCGTCTTCGAGCCCGGGGATGATGACGGGCTCGTTGTTGGGATCGGTGTCATTGAGGTTGGCCTCTGGGTCATCCTCAGCCTCAGCAGCCTCGTCATCTGAGAAGGAGACGGGCCCGGGCTTGAGACGCTTCGCGGGCTGTGAAGAGGGGTTCTGGGAGGCTGAGGGCACGCCCTGACCAGGGATCGTCTCGGCACGGGGGCGTTGGCAGAGGGAACACTAGTGGTAGACATTGAGCTGGGATGGGCAGTAATACAGTCAGGGGGTAGCGAATTTGTCAAGAGATCACTGGACTTACCTTCAGCGGGGTGCCAGTCTTATGAGGCCTCTGCCCACATACAACGGTGCGCGGCGCAGTCACGCCTTTGACATGCCTTAAGCCACGACACTTGCCAAGAGAAAGTCGAGGCATACCTCGCCCGTGTCTGCCTGCCCAATGTGCACGGCGGTGCGTCGTGCCCTGTTGTTGTGACCATTCAATTTGACCCTACAAGTGCAAGTGAGTTCCTAAGACCAGGAATATGCGACCCTCGGTGGGACGTAGAAGCCTGATGTACTCACATCGACGTGATTAGTGCTCATGGTAGCCATGTGTTGAGCGTACAATTTCATTTCTGGGCAGACTGTACCAGAAACAGGTAGGCGGGTGGACTGTGGAAGCGTACATGCAGTGCCGATGCGATAGGACTGGTTGTAAAGCATCAGAAACTCGGCGGCGGCGGAACGAGCATCAATGGGTGTGTGAGCTGGCAGAGAGGCACGTCCTCGGGCACCTCTCTGCACGAGCAAGAAGGTTAAGGTTCAATATGAACCTTAACCTTCAAGTTGTGACTGTACCCAGTTGTCCCACAGTTGTCTTGCGGCCACTCTTGGCTCTCATTCTCTGTGCCACGACAGTACATACCCCAACCACCTTACCGGCAGATCAGTTCACTGTCGCGGATGCCCGCCGCACCTCCCAAAACCAAGCCTCATGGGTGACCTCACATTAAGTGCTAAGATCACAATCTCACTGCGACTCTGGTTCCATCACACCCCATACGGAGTTTCCTTTTGTTCTGTCCCCCAGCCTCTGCTGGCCACCTCGATCACCGCTGCATGCCTCGGTCTTGCAAATCATTTGACCCATGTCGACACACCTTCCAGAGCCCATTGGCAGCATTGCCAACAAGAGGCTGTGGTCCGCAATCACGACGTGCAGAACATTGCAGCGTGCCTGCGCCATGCGCCCCCACTTGTCCCTCCACGAACATCATCCTCAAAAGTATCGACTTCGCACCCCGGACGGCAGCTGCAATCCCCACCAAACTGTCTTCCTCATACGCCGATTCCATCCAGGCGCAACATGCCAGAGCCAGTTGCGTACCCACTCCCCTATGATGCCGAGCGTGACTTCTACCCATATGCATCTGAAGCCGACATCTTCCTCCTCACGGACACTTGGAGCTCCTCTTCGCTGCGTCCTTACCGCACCTTTCGGTCTCTTGTCCTCATTGTCGAGTCGCCCTTGCAAGACTGCGTCGTCACAGTAAGTGTTCTCCGATAGATGGTGCGCGGATCTGTCAACGGACTGATTGTCTTCTAGTACTTCATCCCGACGTGTGACGATGGGTACCAGCTCAGCTGGACCAGGGTGTGCAGCTGGATCAGCCTTATCCAGAGCTCGCAGATGTCGCGCACCAGAATCTCCCCTCACCAGCGCAACATACTGCTTGACATCGCCCTCGCCTTCTTTGAATCCACCAATCAGCACCCTGATCTTCAACCTCAAGAACTCTTCCTCCTCTCTGGCGCACTCATCGAAGCTGCGGATGAACTCTGCCCACGTGAACGCGCGGACACACACCTGCACACAATCGCCTGCACTGCCCGGAGGGAGTTCCCCATCGTGAGTGTGTTCACTGACCACCTGGCTCCAACACTGAACTCTCGCCAGAGTGTTTTTGAGGGTGTCGATATCCCCGCGATCGACGAAGGTTTAACCCCTGACGATATCAAAGACATCTTCCATCATGAGTGTAAGTTTGTGCTCCGGGATCGGGTGGGTTTTGCGGCCAAAGCGGAGCGCCTCGCCGCGTGCATCCACTCCCGTGCTGAATTGACGATGTCGGACAAGCGCGTGATCGCTCTATCGCGCCAGGTCTGGGTACATGCGCAGACGTCCACTGCAGCCACTTGGGTTAATGTGACAAATCAGGTGGATCATTGGCAGGGGGCTCCGGAGGACAAGGACAATGATTTCAATTATGATGACATGCCTGAGCTCGAAGATCTATCGTAAACAATAGTACTTATGTGCTTCCTTGTATCGAACCTATGATCAAAGACCAGCGTTCAATAGATTGCTTATGTGGTACTTATGAAGTGTGCTTTGTAAGCCTGGACAGGTGCATGTCATGGCCAATAATTAGTGAATCATGCGGTGATGCCTACTCAATCTGGGATTCTCAGCCTATATTGTTAGGCGCGGATCCCAGGTACCTGCAACGAATCATGAAAAATATGACATCTGAGACCTAGATCTGCAGCTGATCCATGGTCTAGGTACCTGGACCTGTAGGTTCGGATCTTACAGGTCACAGATCTAGGTATGTACAGGTCAACCTACAACTGATCCAACCCGTTGCTCAGCCTTAACCTGTGAGTACCCATGTTGCAGTTCAGCCATACCTGCATCATTGTACACCTGTAGAAAACAGGTACTCATACTCATGAATGTATTCATGGATACCTGTGGGTATTGTGCACTTGTGGTGGTCCCTATCCTAAACGAGGCAGCTATCAAGAAGCACCTGGTATGGGCTCAGGTAAACAAAAGGAGGGATTGGGACATCATCATCTGGATGAATGAGACACAGGTGGAGCTGGGAGAGAGGCCAGGGCGGGAGCGTGTCACTTGGATGGCTGGTGAGGAATTTCTTGTTGACAATATCCAGCCGACTTTCAGGAGTAGCCCCAAGTTCCTCATGTTGTGGGGCTGCATGGTCCAGAGTTACAAGGGACCACTCATTTGGCTGGACTTGGCCTCCGATATGGGGCAGCAGAGGCAGGAAGGGAAGACAAGGGATAGGAAGGGTGGACTCGATGGAAAGTGATATATCACCTAGATTCTTGAAGGCCCCCTTCTCAATATCTACACCACTTCGAAGAATGAGAGGGGCAGGCATATGCTTATGGTTCAAGACAGGGCCCNCTTGAAGGCCCCCTTCTCAATATCTACACCACTTCGAAGAATGAGAGGGGCAGGCATATGCTTATGGTTCAAGACAGGGCCCCTGTGCACACTAGTCAAGTTGCTAAGGCTGCTCAAAAGCACCACGATATACACACTCTTGCTCATCCCCCGAACTCTCCTGATCTCAACCCCATCGAACTGCTCTGGAATCTTCTCAAGACTTGTGTGGTGCATAAGAAGGATCTTAAAAATCCCCTGATGCACATTGGGAGGTGGCCCAATTGGTGTGGGTGGACGTGTCAGAGAAGGAAATGGGCAGGGTCATGGGGAGCACATCGAAAAGAGTGAAAGCTGTTACCAAGGCCAGGGGGTGATGTCACACTCCCTTCTAACTTTGTATGATGCAAGACCATCTGGCTCTCAATTGGTTCTACATAGCCCTTTGATTCTGTGACTCAAAATGACTAGAAAGCAACTATTCTCATTTGACATTCATTGGATACATATTATGGGTGTTCAAACACTTTTGGCTGGCACGAGTACATCAAGCTGAACTCAGACTCAAAGGCTGCAATTGCCTCCACTTATTGTTCTCTCCATTGGTCTATCATCCTGCGTGACTTGGCAAACAGAGAATGTATTCGGTAGAAGGCTGTCTGGAAGAGACCAGACTTCGACCCGCACGAGACGATCTGTGTCGCCACCGCTCTCTCGCGCGACCCTGGAAAGAGGGGCCGAGCTCAAGCCGGCGGAGGCAAATGTAAATACATGAGACGAGCATGAGTACATAATCAAACTTAGAAGAGGGATAGCGAATGGGAGGGGCAAAAAGAAGGAAGTACTCGAAGCTCCGGGGGCGTTCGAGCACGCTGGTGAGAAAGGAGGTGTGCTGGAGAGAAGAGCGGAGCGCTACCTTTCGAGCACGCTGGTGAGAAAGGAGGTGAAGACGAGAAGAGAACAACAGAAGATATATATACTGCCCGAAACGCTTTGTCGTCCGGGCCATGGCTGCGCAGTAAATGGGAGCAACCAAAGCCAAAGCCTGCCTTTCGCTTTGACGCCTCGTGGTCGACAAAGCGAAAGACAAAGGCAAAGAATGAAAGGTGCGTCGTGTCGCGACGCGACACGTGGCGAGTCACGCTCCTATAGACCATCAACAACCAAAGGTTGTCCAATCCATCTATCATCATGCGTGACTTGGCAAACAGAGAATGTATTCGGTAGAAGGCCATCTGGAAGAGACCGGACTTCGACCTGCGCGAGACGATCTGTGTCGCCACCGCTCTCTCGCGCGACCCCAGAAAGAGGGGCCGAGCTCAAGCCACGGGTGGAGCGAAGGGAAGGGCCGGAGGCACGAAAGGCTGAGCGTGAGGATCGGCCCAGTGAAGACGAGTGGATAGATGGAGGATGCGGTCGCGTGGAACATTGATGTAGAGGCGGTATGCGTCGCTGCGCCACCGCCCGAGTTGCTGGATCTCGAAGTCAGCGTACCCGACTGCGGCTGCAGAAGTTGCTGCCCCACGGCGGAAGCTGTGCCCAGAGTACTTCGAGCTGTCCAGTCCAAGTGTGGTCAGGGAAGATTTGAGGGAGGAGATGAAACAGCTCCGAGTGAGGGGCTCATCGGGCTGGTGACCAAAGAAGAGTGGGGATGTAAGCGGCCGCGGGTCTTGATGGAATAGCTCACGGAGAGCAGTCACCGGGCAAGTGACTGCGCCCGGGGCGGCTGCAATGAGTATTGAGACACCCTTGCGGAAAGGATCAGCCTTGGACGCCGGAAGAGAGAGGACAAGATGGGTAGGGGCGGAGAAATCAGGAAGGAATTGCACGGACCCCCGTGTCATGTGGGTGTTGGGATCAAATGAAGAGGCCTTCTCAATGGTGAACTCTCCACAGCGTAAGAAACCGGCGAAAGCTAGTGTGATTGCTGCTCGAAAGTTGACACTGCTGAGGTCATCTAAGGAGTTTGCTTCGCAGAGGCGACGAAGTAAATGAATGGTGATGGGGAGCTTCAGGTTCCTCAAGCGTTCGCCGTGGTAGCGCTTGATGCCGTGGATAAGTCGCTGCACAACTGGAGACTCGCAGACGGCAAACTCGAGGTCAACATCAATGTGGAGGGAACGAAGACTGGTGAGATAGGACTTAATGGTTTTGGGCTGCAGTCCGCGGGCGCCGAGGGTTGCGATCCACTCCATGACGGCTCGCGGGGATGCCGGTAGAGCGTTGCCGTCACTGTTGATGAAGGCGGGATTGAGACGGACGAAGTCGAGATAGGACCTCTGCCCGGTGCTGTAGGTCTTGCAAGTGCTGGATGTGAGGCCATGCCAGAGATACAGGGCGACTTGTCGAGAGTACTGAGAGTGCGTTTCAAACCATTGAGGTGGGGGAGTGGCGAGCAAGGCTTTGGGGGCAGAGAGGGTGCTAATTGGAAGAGACGGGAGTACTGGAAGCGGGAAGCTGCATCAGCGAGCGCATTCTCTTTAGATGGAAGCCAGACTGAAGAGAATGAAAAATTAAGGCATGCGGCGAGCATCAGGAGGACACGGAGTGTGGGCATAGTTGTCCGGGACCGGTTGCGTTCCGTCTCAATAGCGCAGACGATGACTTGTGGTCAATGTGGAAGACAACATGTTGGCCAGACCAGAGGTCTCCCCAGCGGAGTACAGCTTGCAGTGCGGCGTACAGCTCTTTGAATTGGATGTCACGTCTGTGGAACCGTCGTGGCACACGGCTAGCAAACCATGATGACCCGAAGATGCCGCCAATGCCCTTCTTGTCGGAGCCGCTTGCATCCGTGTAGACATGGACTGTGGGACGAGATGGCTGAATGAACATCACACCATTCCACCTGGAGCGGAACACGGACCACCACACGATGTCCGCGCGGGCGTACCCCGGGATGTGGCGGACTGCGTATCCGGACCGGAAGGTTGCCGCAAAGTCCATAAGACGTCGTATAAAGGCGCGTGCATGCGGGATGACCTGAGCTGTGAACTGAAGGAAGCCAATCAGACTCTGTAGCTCGCGGAGCTGACAGGACTGTTTTTGTTGCCAGGAGGTGAGGAGGTCGCCAAGATAGGCGAGTTTATCAGCAGGCATTCGTGCTTCCATGGCATCTGTGTCAAGTTCGAGGTCGAGGAACTCCAGTGCGGTGCAGGGCCAGACTGTCTTGGAATCCTGAAACTCCAAGCCGAGCTGGCGGCCAAGGGCCATTGTCCATTCGATTGCTGCGTAGGCAGACGATATGGGTGTCGCGGGCGCAAAGATAGGCAAGAAGTCGTCCAGGTAGTGACGGAGGGATGCTGGGATATGGCGCTGAATGATCCAGTGAAGAGCTTCGGCGAACAAGTTGAAGATGTACGGAGCGGATTTGGCACCAAAGACAAGGACGACATGGTAGTAGAATTGGCCAGACCAATGGCAGCCGAGGAGATACCAATCCTGCTGTCGAACTGGTATGTGGCGGAAAGCATCCTTCAGATCGAGCTTGGCGAGGGGGCTGCCCTGGCCGAGGTGTCGGATCTCTGAGACAGCGGAGTCGAAGGATTCATAGACGATGTGGCTCTCAGAGTCCGGGATACCGTCGTTCACCGAGTCAAGGTCAGGCCAAGACAGGTGATGAATGACTCGAAGTTTTGTGGGGTTGCGCGGGCGAGACACTACTCCTAGTGGCGAGCAGCGGAATGGAGACAGCGGCGGAGCTGGGAAGGGGCCATGGATGCGGCGGCGTGGAAGAAGGGCAGCAATGTCGTGCTCGACAGTTGCCGGATGTTCAAGGGCGGTGTGCAGATTGCGGCAGGACTGGGACTTGGGCTGACCAACGAATCCGAGTGAAGCGCCATAATTTATTATGTGAAGTAGGGAGTCTACAAATGTGCGATCGGGATAGTCGGCGAGGTAATGGGCCCAAGCGTTGCGTTGTAACGTAGTCTGTACGTGAACGGAGTCGTCGGTACGTAACGATATGTGATTACAGCGTGGGTTGGTGTTTGGCCGAGGTACAGGAAGACTGCGAGGAGGAAATGAGGACGCGTGGGGCAGGGGCAATAACGGAGTGCCGGTGGAAGGTGGGGTATCCGGAACGAAAGAAGCCAAAGGTGAGGATGTGCCGTGGTTGTCGTCCTGAGGGCGAGGACGAGCGGTGGACGAGAGAGCGGTGCTGTTGCCGCTCGTCCTGCCACTCCTTCAGGTTGTGCCCCTGGTGCAGGTTGATTGACCATGGTCAGCGGACGCACAGGTACTGCATGTGTGGACGTGTGTGTTGCGGCACAGGGAGGGGCAGGAGCCTTTGTTGAAGAGACAACAGACTTCTTGATCCCGAGCCTGAGCGGGCGACTTAGGGAATGTGCCGCGCGAGTTCCCAGACGTGCACTGCCGTTCCTTGCCACAGAGATATTGCGCGTGTAGTGCTGAGTTGACCTGAGCCCATCCAGAGTAGTCGCCGCATGCCATGTCGCGGCAGCGTTTGTGATGGAATTGCATATGATAGAGGAGGACGGCGGACCATTGGTACTCCTCGTTGAATTGCTTGAGCTGTGTCATGTAAAAGAAGGCACCGCTAGCGACCTGAGACTGGTATGCTGTGTTGCCACTAGACGCACTGAATGCCGTCAGGATGTTGAAGTAGGTCATCAGGGGAGCGTACATGGAGCGGAAGGATGGATAATCTTTCGTGGATGGGTCCCACATCGTGAAAGTAGTTCCGTCGAAGTCCAGGACAGATCGTGTGGCCTTGTCGCGGTACTTGGTATCCAGCTTGTACAAGTCGCTCGGTTCGAAATCGTGCCGGGCAATGTCCAGTAGGATGCTCGCCTTGATGGAGGGGAAGATATCGAGGAGTGACGTACCGGGTGTAGGCAAATTTGCTGTGGGAGCGAATTGCGGAAACGAGCTGGCCGTGACAGGTGGTATGGGGTTGGTGGCGATGTCCGCGGGCAATCCCAGGTTCGAAGTGTTGATCGACAGCTTAGACAGCGCTCCGAGGAGGACCGTGAGTTGGTCCCCCGAGAAGGTAACACTTCCGAGAGCTGCTGCCGCGGCGTTGCCCTTGGTAGTGTTGACAATCAGAGTCGACGCCGCGCCGGAGGTTGATGCCCCGTTGGTGGGCTCTGTGGATGGGCCCCCAGCTGGTCCAGGGTTGGTATCGCCGTCAGCCATGACTGGTAGTTCGAGTGGTTCAGGTGGTGGAAGCGGAGAAGCGGACACTCAGGAGTGCAAGAAACGGCCGTCGGGCCCGTGTGGAGGGACTGAATGACATGCGGCCGTGATCTGCAAAAAGAAGGAAGTACTCGAAGCTCCGGGGGCTTTCGAGCACGCTGGTGAGAAAGGAGGTGTGCTGGAGAGAAGAGCGGAGCGCTACCTTTCGAGCACGCTGGTGAGAAAGGAGGTGAAGACGAGAAGAG
>WJSG01020063.1:0-13491 GCA_016618145.1 Sanghuangporus lonicericola
AACACCTGCGGTGTGAAAGCGTGAACGTGATGCAGAGCACAGGAAGGACGTCGTGCTTATAAGCCGGTTGACGCATCGCTACTCCCTCTCTCCAGGTTCCTCCCCAAAGACACCTCGAGTCGCGAACAAGAACAACCAAGTCACCAATGGTTACCAGAAACCTCACTTTCAGGAGGTACGCTCGATTACTTCCTGTGTTAAGGTCCTCTTGGCCGTTTCACTAATGTGTCTGTCAGCAACAACCTCGGCGAGAACGTCACGCTGATGCTTTGCTTCACCCCACCGAATGAAGATCTCTTCATCAACCAGTTTCCCGTTGCTTGGAAGTAAGACATGCGCCTGTCCGACTCTCTTCTGCTCGACTCACATTCTGCTCCCAGAGTAACGGGTCTTGCGGCCAACGGTGGCTCCATCCTCGAAGTCACCTGGACCGAGAAGTTAGTCAAGGTCTCCTTAACATATTTCTCCCACAGTCTCACGCTATACATCGCAGTCTCGCTTACACCGCAACGCAACGCGGCCAAGGCTCGATTGTGACCGCAGGAAGTTACACGCCGATTAAAGTACGTGACCTCCCCCGTGTCAGAGCCTCGCAGTCGCCCAGCGGTAACGCACCTCTTGTCCACAGGTCGGTCAGACGACCACGCTTCGTCTTGATAACCCAAGCGGTGTCCCTATCCGGGCCTGGACCGTGAGTCCTCTCTTCGTGGTCCTCGAGCACCTCGTTGTTCATAGGGGTTTCGCAGAAACCTGTGCCCGAGGTTCCCGACCAAGCGCTCGCTGCCAAGGGCATCGTCCGGGGTCGCAACGAGACTGGTGGACCCGCCGGCATCGGTCTTGGTACGTTTCGGAGTGTCTTGAAGCGATTGAATGCAGGAGAGCTGACGACTACACATCTGCAGGCTTCCTCACTGACGCGGGCACGGCCACTGAGGGCGTCAACGTCGCGCTCACCTGGCCCAACGTCGGCAACACTCAGACGGTGGCCGGAAAGTTCACGCCCGTCTTAAGCGCATACGTTGCGCTGAGGTACAAGCAGAGCCAGATCATCGAGGGCGAGCTGCAGCAGGAGACGCCGATCTGGAAGAAGGACCTGCTGGGACTGCAGGGGGACACGACGATCGTGGTTTCCAAGAAGGGGGATGGGTCTTTTGTCGCCACCGAGATATGAGTCATGTCGGTCACATTCGCACTCGCTCGCCAGCTCGGACTCGGTTCTGCCTTGTCCACCTACAGTCTGATGCCCGTTGTCTCGTCTCGTCCCTCGTATCCTTGGCTTGCTAGTGTTTTCCTGTACATAAACCCAGCACTGCAACCACATGTTTCTGACCGGCCGAATGTAACTTGTGTTTCCCCACACCGTTTTTGCTCGAGCACATTCGAACACACAGAAGTCTGCTCTCCCCAAGGATTACTAATGAATACGTATGCTACCTGACCTCAGCCGCAGTCAAGGTGTTCTCCCCTTTTCCGACTCTTTCACCGCCCACGTCTCATCCATGTCCGTTCTCATAGGCACCTCTCGCATAAGTAAACAAGACAGGAACCCTGCTCCTCCTGCGCCTATCATGACCAGCCAGATCAACCTGGTACTCCGGGCGAACGCGAGCAGCACCTCGGACTTGATTGGCTCCGTGAGGTCCACCAATGCTGGAATGGCGGAGTATGCAATTTCCACGCCTTGTGGGAGTGTGTCCACGAAGGCCGAAGGCAGCTCGCGGGCGAGAGTGTTCTGGAGGATGGTCCCACCGATCACGACACCCCAGCTCTGCAATATTTCGCATCAGCGTCTCAGGTGCCCAAAACATCACAACTACTCACTTGGGCGAAAGATCGCGTGAAGGTGTAAAACGCAATGGCATGCGCGTTGTTCGACACAGGGAGCGGGGCCAGAATAGCGAACTGCGTGCTCAGCCATATGATTCCGAGCCCCATGCCCAGCGGGACTTGATATCCAATGTACTGAGCCCGCGTGCTGCTTTCGTCGAGTAGCGAAAGGACTCCAAAGCCGACGATGATTAGAGCCCAGCCGATGTAGTTCTGCGGCCGGTAGATGTTGAGCATGGGTACGGAGACGCCGCACACGATGGAGAAGATCGGGATGGTGAACGAGAGGCCGAACATGTCGACACCCGCAGCGGCTCCTGATGCTCCGTGTACCGCCTGGAAGTAGACGGGTAGATAGTCTGTGTCGAAGCGTTAGCGAGATCTCGCGCTGACAAGTCTTACTGCTCACAGATGGCTGAGAGTGCGGCGATGCCGTGGAAGAAGGTGCCAGCGTAACTGCGCAGACTCAGTGAGTATTCGTAGCAGTGCACGGGTCCACATACCCGCTGAACGTCGTACGGTTAGTGAAGAAGAATCTCGGGATCTTTTGTGAGGTCAGTTGCCGCTCCTGCAAGACGACCGAGTACGCACCGTCTGCTCTTTAGGCCGCAAGTACTCGACCGCCAGGAACGCAAGGAGGCCTACCGCCCCAACGACAAGAGGAACTAAGACGCGCGGAGAGACCCAAGTGTACTGAACCCCTCCCCAAGTCAGAGCTAGCATGAGGGACACCGTGCTTCCGATGACGAGTGCGTGGCCGCTGAACGGTCGTCAGCACCAAGAGGCTGAGGTTGATGAGATTCAGGGTACGCACGCCCAGTCCATCTGCTTTACTTTCTCCATGAAGCTCTCCTTCGGTGTGTGCACCCGCAGAAAGACGTAGTTGGCCACCAGGGCTATACCGCACAGCGGGAGGTTGAGGAAGAACAGCCAGCGCCACGCTCCTGCTCCAGCGAGCGCCCCGCCTATCGGAGGCCCTATGGCGCTATCATCGCGGGTGAGACAACCGACCGCACACGGTGGAGAACTCGTACCATGCAGCGGCCCATACGCTACGCTCCCGGTCAAGTCATGAACTGCTTAGAATGAAGCACGGAGGGCGACGTACGCAGCGGTGATCCCTTGGAACTTGCCCCGATGTGGTAGCGGGATCATGTCCGCACATACGATCTCCGCCACAGACAGGCATCCTCCCCCGCCGAATCCCTGCACAGCTACATAGCCGGATCAGTCTTCCTGGCAAAGTGTGAGAAGGCGGACAACGCACCGCGTCCGGCTATGAGCATGTTCATGCTCTGCGCAGCGCCCGTAATTGCAGATCCCGCAGCGAAGCACGCGATAAAGAAGAGCAAGATCGGCCTGCGCCCGAAGCTGGAGACGAGCCCGCCAATGAGCGGGAGGACTGCTGTGGAGGCGATCGTGTACGCGCTCCCGGCCCAGATGAAGTCCGTGCCGTGCAGATCGTCGACGATCGTTGGCAGCGCTGTGGATACGGCCGTCTGTGCATGTCGGGTGTGGGTCAGAGACGTCGGGATGAAGCGGAGGAGACCTCTCACCAGGTCGAGCGCGGAGAGGAGGTCGACTAGGAGGTTCGAGATCAGGATGAGCCAGAACTTCGAACCGTGCACCAGAAGCGGCCTTGCGTCCTCCGAAGGTACGGTATCGTGCAGAGTGTCAAAGCTGACATCCTTCATTCTGCAAATGAGTTGGTTAGATCAGGTCGAGAATCCTGGATGGATCCTGTCGACGTACCTATCCGTCATTGCGAGGGCGGGTGAAGTCCGAAGACCTGGCACAGGAGAAGGGTCGTCAGCAGGCATGACGGGTTGACAGACGAGGAGATCAAGAAAGCACGGGAGCCTCAGTACGCGCGGCCACGTCAACTCTTTATTGCATCGTCGTCGTGCTGTCCTGTGCGCAGTCTGCAACGCTTGCACAACTTTGGACCATTTGTCATGTTCGCTTAACGCACGAAAAGGCCGCGTTACACCGGATGAGCAAGCTGTATAGGCGGGAGCGTGTATTTGATTCCTGCGATGATGGTGGAGCGAAACCAAGTACAGGGCGCTTCGGGGACTCACAGCCACATACTGCACTTAGTTCTCCGTCATTCAGATCAGAGCCATGCTCGAACTTCAGTTGCAGCTACATTGGAGATCATAACGCACATATCCATCCCAGCACTGTCCTTCTGTAGAGGACGCGCCCATCAGCAATGCACCAGCAGTCAGGTAAGTATTATCCCCTTCCGCACCTAATCGCCGGAGATACCTCTTCATTTGGTGTAGCGTCGATACGGCGGCGGGACTGTGGGCAGTATGTCACTGAGTCTATCCCAGTCTTCCTCGGGCGGGCCTCCCGCAAGGCGCACTCCCCCATCGAGCTCCTGCCTCGGGCCGCGCGTGGCGTCGGCATACTGCTGGAGCACGGGAGACGTTGGTTCCGAGGAAGTCTCAACAGAACCAAGGCCGGGTGGCATGGGTAGGGGTCGGGAGATGCGTTCTGAGCGGATCGCTCCCCTGCGCTCGAGGTTGCTCCGCTTGGACGGCGGGCCGGACGGTCCTGGGCGGAACGCTCGACTGGGCTCTGTAAATCCTGGGACGTATTGCTGTCTGACAATTTCGGGAAGAGGGATGGCGTCGGGCGACGTGGGAGAATGCGACTCGAAGAGCTGCGACAGCTTGCGCGAGGAAGGCATGTATATAGTCGGAGGACGCTGCCGGATTGAATCGTCCCGCCATGGCGGCGTCGCAGCACCGGTCGGCCGCGGCGACTCGTTCAGGTCCACTAGGTCTACGAAGGGTTGCGTCATTCAAAGACGCACACATGAGTATGAATGAGAATAATGCGCACCTCTAGGGTACCTGGATACCCGGCGACGACACCTCCTCCGAGCTATCACTAACAGTACCACTGCCCCGACGAGTGCGAACGTGCCACCGATCGCGATGCCAGAGTATGAGGCCGCTCCCAGATCGTTCGGCTTCTTGACTGACTCGAAGACAGTGGGGGTCGGGGACGCAGTCGTAGTAGAGTGCTCGGACGGCAAGGCGGTGGACTGGGACGTTGTCGACGTCGACGTGACAGATGTCGGGAGGCAGAAGTCCGGCCCTGGCCCAATTGTCAGAGCCGCCTGCGACACGACCATTTCTCCTTCTGCGTCTTCCAGCTGGAAGGAGACAGTCGTCCCCGCAGAGATGTTTGTCGACCACTGGAAGCTGTCGTCGGCGAGGCCGGTGTATAGTTGAAGGGGCGTGGCGATTCCGGGACAGACGAGAGCCAGGTCGAAGGGCGGTGTTCCTCCGGACCAGGAGACGGTGATGGGAACGCATTGTGTAATATTGGAAAGCATGGAGATGAAAGCGAGGTCGGATTGTGCAATCGTGGGGGACGTGTGTATCGTGAGTGTTATCGTTACGGTGAGCATAAAGTGGCGGGCAAGGGCAAGGGACCATGATCTGGACCGTCTAGGGTATGAGGCTGCCGTAGTCACAGTCAGCAGGCAATGTTCACATCTTGACGAGGAACGCACCGCAAGTGTTTGGAGGCATGCCCTTTTTTCGTTCCACTAACCCGCGCATTGAGAATACTTCGATCTGTGCCTAAGCACTATCGGCAGGAGAAGCATGGGTGAATCAGAAGTGAACGGAAGGAGGTCGAATACATCGTACCAGGAGCCTACTTAAAGGCCAAGGGCGCGTCCGCAGTGCGGACATCGCCCAGGTTTTACATGTACCATTAAGGATTAGGGCGGCATGTCGTCCGCTCTACAGACCTGAAACATGACAGCGGTATGACGTCTCTACAGGTCTACGATGGGCTTCAGCATTCGTTTGCTGCACGATGAAATAGTAGGGCTCACCACCAGTGAGTAAGTACTACACGCAGCAATGCCGGACGTTACGCGTTCAGCTTCAGGCCTAGCTGGGGCCGGCACTGTGGCCGCGTTCGTAGGGTAGCCCATCACCATGGCGAATCGGTGGTATGACGTCGTCCGAGTGTCTGCTGGAGAGCGATCTATCACCGCGGCAGACAGCCCAAGTCGTACCTGAAAGGATATGTTCGTGCATCGCCTGCCAAGAAGCGCACCAACCTTCTGAGTAAGTCTTCGTAGACGTTACGGCAGGCTGCGCAACGCTCTATGAAGCACGTTCGGGAGGGATACCGCACATAGGAGGAGAATGGAAAGTTGAGATGCAGGCGCAGGAAGACTAAACCTTCAGTTCGTCAGCGATGTTATGAGTCAAAGCGAACAATTGATACGCACTGCGACTTGGCCCGTGTACCTCGTATTGGGTTATGGCGCAGGAACCCTTCCTCCACGTCTTCACGATCTCTCCTCCGGAGCCCAAATGTCGTCAACGAAGACGGAGAGTTCTCTACTTAGCCAAGCTCCGGCTTCGCTCATATTATAGATATTACCAGTACTGTAGTTAACAGCAGGTATTTGTTAAGACGTGCATCGAGACCGTCGACTGGTACGTATTGACGACGTGTAGCGAAGCGGTCCTTGGAGGGTGCTCAGTGCATCTAGGCACTGGCATGCCGAAGCAGATTTTGCAGGCGACTCAGCGTGCGTGTGTGGCGGAGAAGACATACGCTCACCACTGTGTCGCCGGAGCCGGTGTCTGCGTTCATCGACGACGAGGAGGAGGAGGAGGAGGAGGAGGAGGAGGAGGAGGAGGAGGAGGAGGGTGATAACTCGACGTAGTCATGATGAAGCGCCACAGAGCGCCACGTGCACCCGCGCTCGGCAGACGCCGACGATTTTTTGGCCTGCGTTGAACCACAGCTTTCCCTCAACTAAGTGCTCCTCCTCCTAACCTCCTCCTCCTCCTTCCTCGTCCTCATCTCGTTTGACGGCTGGTATACGCGGAATATGCTTGAAGGATTCCACGATTTCTCCTTTTGAAACACGATGACCTGTCACGGTGGCGCCGACGATCTCTGGGGAGCGCCGCATAAAACAATGCTCGGCCGAATCATAACAAAGGCAGACGACGCGTACGTCTTCTATGAATTAGCACGGGCAATTGATTCTTGACGCATACTTACCTGGCAACGTCAGACGAGTAGATCTGTTGCAACTTGCAGGGAAACCCGTGACACATCTGCCACGCAGACATAGCTTGAGCGATCTTTCAGCTTGTTGTAGTATGTCCCATGCTACATATAGTGAAATGCGCGGGTACTCAAACTCCATCCGCACCGCAACCTATTCTTCGTGTCACCGGTGATAGGGCCCCCGGGGTGAGTGGCGTCTTCGCAGTCTCATCTCTGAAGTGTCTGTGTGACGAAATACCGGAGTCTTCTGACGTCGACCACCGCCATCAGACATTACCTCAGATGGATATATAACGTCTGGACTACATAGTTGTCTCCACGACGTTGACGACTAGATGATCTCGGACGACTTAGCACGCGCTTTAGCCATCCTCCCATGGTTCATGATATGTACGCTCTCCTCCCCGGGCCCACATCAATGCTCTTGTTCTCCGCTGATCAGAAGGTTCACAGTGTGCTTGATAGGACTCGGAGCGGCGTTTCGCTACATGCAGCGTCGCGCTACCTACGGGGTCGTTGACTGTGTCAAACGGGCGTATTTCTCATCCCGTGAGTCATATGACATGCCCAGCAACGCCAGTACTGACGACTGCGAGGTACTTCAGTGCGTGGTGTAGCATCGTCACCAAATTCCATCGCGAGAGATGTAGAAGCGTCTCAGAGTGTGATGACGCGGCGCCGCGAGTCCTCGGTGTCCCTCATCCGATCGCTCACTCCTGCCTCCGATGTCCAATTGCTCGTACCCCGCCCAGCAGACCCACTCTTTCCACATCGGCGCGATTCAGCACCGTCGTCCACACACTCTCTAGCTGCATCCGAGCCCGATACCCTCTTCGGCTCAGGGTCCGCCAGTGTGTCTGTCCGCAACCATGGCGGGCATTCTCACACTCCATCTCGACGTTGCAGCGGCAGCTCTACGATCACGGATCCTCATCCAGACACTTCTCTCACTCCCACAATATCACCGTCACGGTCCAGTCATCTACCACATTCCGACGACGGGTTCTCTGTCCAGACATTGTCCACTATCCCGCCGTCGTATCACACGCGTCGCCCCGAACACGAACTCGAGCCATGGACGCTACCTCCTGCGTACGGCACGCCGCATGCTGCACTGGCAGCGCGTCCCCCATCCGCGTATATCCCCGGCCGCCGCGTCCTGAGGCTCAATGGACCCCGGAGCTCGCATTCATTGTCGAGTGCGTTCTCGAACCACTCGCATCCCCGGGACCGGAAGTCTACCTACGCGGCGTTGGTGCGGACCGCCAGCGCGCGTGGGGAGGAGGAGGGAGACCGCAGTCGTAACGAGATGTCCGCTGACGGAGTAGTACCCGGTTCCAGCGGGGGAGGACTGGAGCGAACGCAGAGCGGGGGAGGACTGGAGCGAACGCAGAGCGGGGGCGGCGAGGGAGATATGCACGACGGATGGTCTTCGGCAGCCCCGTCTTACCATACTGTATCTTGAGCACCTGCTTGGACTTCTCCGTGTATTGGCGACGGTCTCAGGATGCGTATCGGGGAGGCAGGGCTTTGGCAGTGGAGTTTCCGCTGTTCCCGGAGTCGAACTACAGTACACAAAACTTCATCGAGGATGCCCCGTGGCAATGTGCAATGTGCCGACATTCGATACTGGCGGACTCCATGTCGTCGGTACCACAGCCCACGCCAGTGACCTTGAGATTCTTGAATGGCAGTCGTTCCTGGACCCGGCATGCACTCAAGTTGATATGTACTAGTAGAGCGTCGACACGACAGCAAGAAAGCAGAAGATAACATTACAAAACCGCACCAAAACCGCACCACCTTCAGCGTTCGCAAGCACGACGACAAGAAATTGCAACTGACCAACAGTCGACTAGTCCTCATACCGCCTATACGGCGGCGGAATCGGCACGCTCTCAGGCTCCGGCAGACTCCCCGACTCGCTCGCCTCCGTCACCATGATCGGCGGCAGGCTCAGCGGCGGCGGCGGCCCACCCGCCAACCGCACCCCCGCATCGCTCTCCTGCACCGACGACACCCCCGAGCTGCTCCCAGCCCAGCTCACTACCTGCGCCCCCGGAGCCTTCGACGACCGCCCGGTCGTCGTCGTACCCGCGCCGTCGCTCGAGTTCACGACGCTGAGCCTCCTGCCCTGCAGCTGCGGGGAGAGAGAGAGGGCGGCGCTGTGGTGGCTCGCGCTCGGGGTGCGGGACGTGCGGGGCGTGGGCGTGTAGACGGACGGTTCGGTGTAGGCCCCGGAGGCGCGCGACGGGTCCTGCGCGAACGAGGCTGTCGTGGGGCTGGGCGAGGACAAGGGCGAACCGTAGAGCATGGATTGGCGCATGGCCTCGGCCTCCGCGGCTTTGCTCGTTGGAGGGGGCTGTACGGGCGGGAGAGACGACTCGTTGAGGTCTGGGTACCCGGTACGGGGAGAGAACGTCAATCACAGTGCCTGAGTTGCGGAACAGATGAAAGGACGAACCAAGATTTCTCGGGCTCCCGCTGCGCCTCCGACCGAACCTCCTCCAGAGCCAGTAGAACAGCACAGCGATGACGATCCCTGCTATTGCGCCGCCGATAGCAATGCCCGCGATCGCACCGCCGCTCAGAGACTTGCCCGTGTTCGCTGCTACTGCGCCTGGCAGGCCGGTCGGACCAGGTGAGCTCGAAGTTGACGATCCCGAGGATGTCGTAGACGTGCTGGTGCTCGAGCCCGACAGTATCCCTGTGGGAGTGTCCGTTGGCTGCGGATTGGAAGACGATGACGTCGGGGTAGTCGTGCTCGAAAGGGTTGACAGAGCGGTACTGCTGCTGCTGCTGCCTCCTCCTAGGCAGCTGCTATCGGGACCTGCTTGGACGGCGACGGGCACGAACTGGACCGTGATGGGTGTCGAGTCGCTGAGGACGACCCCGAACTCCGTTCCGCCGGCCAGGTTGACAGGCCATTGCAGAGACTGCTCTCCGATCCCGCTGAACGTCTGCAAGACGTCACCGAGCTGGGAGTCGCCAGTAACGGCGGTGATCTTGAGGGTATAGGGCGCAATGCCGCCGTCCCAGGAGAATGTCGTCGGGACGCATTGGGTAGGGGGCTTTGGAGAATGGATCTCGAGGAACGTAGCCATCGAATTCAACTGATGAAACGGACTTAGGGGCCCGCGGAGTCAGATCACATCCCCGATCGCGTATGTACGACGACATGAAATGCGAGCTCACCTGTGAGCCTTGACTATACGATCTACGGGCGCTGCTCGTCACGGACGACGTCGGTTACACACACACACACACTCGTCACTGCAGTGCTGCGGTATCATCAGTACGTACACCCTGCTACCCACAGATCATACACGCACCTCAGCTCTCAGCAACGCGCCTGCTCCACAACCTCCTCACAGAGAACGACCGGACCACCTTGCAGATGCCCGCAGGCAGGTAAGAGGGGCAGATGACGAGAGGTGGAGGGCTGGAGCGACCGGGATTGTGGTAGTCGTGAGCAAAGCGAGGTGCCACTCGGCATGAACAGAGAGTGATCTGGCGTAAAGGGTATTTCCGGTCGGTACGCCTACAGAGACAGACAGAGACCTACTACACTGAGCCTTGACGCGTGTGGGGTTGCCTGCGGAAGCATTGTGGAAGTGTGGACGCAACGTGGGGAGTGGTGCCACCCAGTCGAGGCCTTCGCGGTAGCCGTTCGACGCCTCAGCCGCGAGGGTTGTTGACAACGAGTCGCAGCTCACCAGTTAGACTGGCTCGAGCGCATGAAGCTCTGTGAAACTGCCAGCATGCATGTCGTCGTCAGGACGACGGCCTCCGTGAGAGTTGTGCCACCGGGCATATGAAAGCTACTTATTATCGCCTCACATGGTTTGAAAAGCACAGATGATGCTTGCAATTGGATATGTAGGGACGATGGGATGNCTTGCAATTGGATATGTAGGGACGATGGGATGGTGGTCCAGTTGCGCGGTACAGAGTCGGATAAGTAGGACTCATGAAGTTAGTACTTAACTTGTAAGCTCACGTACCATTACGTAAGCGTTGCTTCTCAATTGCCAGCGCCAAGTCGAAGTTGCTGCCGCCCCGCCCCTACCTGGAAGCGATTTTCAAGCACCTCCATAGCGTTTTCATTGTCAAGGGAGACAGCGCAGAGAAAGATCTGAAACCTCATGAAGCCAGGTGAGTCTGCTTGTCCAGGCTCACCGTTGAACTGGATATCAAGTCACTAGTGAGTCAACAGTAACCGTTCCCGTAGACGTATCCCTGATACAGTCCATGTAGTACACCCAGATTCCCATGAGCTAACGGTGACTTCCATCTCCGCCTCCCTCGTGTGCGTCTGCGCTGAAGATAACCTCTGTGGCCACATGCCCAGCAGATCGTGCAGATGCGAGCTGGAACAGCGGTACGTCCTCCTCCTCGTCAGACTCCGGCGGTACTTCTCGCATAGCCGGAGGCGTTTCTCCTCTACCTCTGTGTCCGTCCTTCTGCTCATGGCTTAGAATGGAAGGAGCAATGCTGGGGGACGTGACGACGATGATCGGGACTCCACCATCACCGTGGTGCACGACACCCTTCTTCCCCCTTCCTGAAGGCGAGTCGGGTTCGGATAGTAGCTCCCAGTCGTCTATCTCTGTTCATAGAGGATACCTGTCAGATTTTGTCGCGGGGAAGTCTGATGAAGACGCGGACCTACACGCTTGAACCCCCTGCGGTTCCGCTGAGCGATGCAGAGCCAGTAGAACAGAGCGAGGATGCCCGCCAGCACGATCGCGGCGGCGATTACCACTCCCACGAACACACCAGGGGCCGGGGCGTTCGTTGACGTCGCGCCTGTGTCGACCATAATAACAGGAGCGGTGTCCTTCTGAGCGGAGTCAGCTCTCGAGCACGTCGTGTTCCCGCTCGACTGGATGGAGAACGGGGCAGACGTCGTCGATGCGTTGCTGCTGTCGAAAAGCGTCGCGAGGACGTTGGTTCCTTCGAAGTCCGGAGTCCACGTGAAGTGTCGGGCGGAGATGTTCGTGAAGGGCAGCTCGGCGAGGACGCTTACTTGACCGCTGGGTAAGCGTATCTCGAGAGTGAAGGGTGGGGTCCCTCCTGTCCACAGGAACGTGTTCGGGGCGCAGAGTGTGAGGGATGGTCGGGGGTGGATGAACGCCAGCGGTCCATTGGTGCCTTGAGCGAACGCAACGGGGAAGGAAGGGAGTGCGACGAAGATTGTCAAGGATAGAATGGCCCGCAATGAGATGGGGATACTCGGGAGTCTTGTCTTCGTGAAAAGTAGTGATGATCTCGCGATCGATGGATCCGCAGTCAGCCTCGTCGTGTCTACGATATGAGATATCATGAGCTCTTCTTTTGCGATGAAGTGATCTCAGATCGCACTTACCCGGGTTTAGGACCATTTCAGCGCACCACCGTCACGGTCTCTATCGCGAACACTGGCTTAAAGAGAGGGGGGTGGAGAAGAGACCGAGTGTGCGACGTGGAAAGCCCGCTCTTGTGAGTCCTCGCCCGCACAGCAAGTCGTGCATCGTGGCGAAGCATTCCTGTGAGCGGCCTGTCCTCACACACTCAAAGATCAATTCACGGCGCTGATGTATGAACGTGATACGTGCTTGTATGCACTGGCCAATACCTACATAGAACTCGGTCGTTGAGAACGTCCTCCCTCGTATAGCCCACATCGCCTTCGCACTACCGCTCGGCATTACACACTGGTGGATAAAAGGGACTACCTTCATCTGAGTTGTGGCGACCGCATATAGATGCACGATGCGGATTCCCCGGCGGGAACACAGAAGGCGGTGGTTCGAGCGCGGACGCCGAGAAGCCAGTGAGAGATTGATCCGCCGTACTGCATGGCGCCGCCCATCCACGACTGGAAGTCGTTCTCAAGAGCACACTTACGAGTCACGAAAGAACAGAAGGAAACAGCACTTCTCTCACCTGGTACACGATCGAAGGTGTAGTACACTTATTGCGTACGTTTCTGCTGCCCAGATGCACTGCTCATATATGTCTGCAACGTCAGATAGGCATCGGTGGTCATGAATGATTCACTTACCGCAATACGGAGGGCGGTATACTCAACACAACGTCGCTCGCGTGTTCATCATAGGCAGCTCGTCCAGCGGCCCGCCGGCGAGGCGCACACCAGTATCCACACCTCTGCTTCGATGTCGTTGATGGTTCTGAAGTGTCGCGACTTGAACGAGTCATTTGAGAGCGCCGTTCTGTGGTAAAATGAGTTGCAGGGTATCCCGGCTGACGCGCGGGGTGGACAAGTTGTACACGGACCTATCGCTAGACCAGTCGATTCACAGAGCGCACGACCACGAGAGTAACGAGAGCACCCAGCATGAGGACGAGTCCACGACTGATATAAGACTTACCTGCATACAGCTGTATGCGCGGGCGCCGTACGCAGGGCGACGTGGAGCCAGACTGGTGTAGGATGAGCGAGGCGATTGAGATGAGTTCAGCGACGACGTTCGGAAGGTTCCCAGGAGACGGGCACGAGACGTAAACACACAATCGTGAGTAGGGACGTCCTCAGATAACCCACGTCAGAATAAAGAGCGTCCAAGGGGCAACGGGCTCGTCAAGTACAGCCGCGAG
>WJSG01020064.1:0-15459 GCA_016618145.1 Sanghuangporus lonicericola
AACACCTGCGGTGTGAAAGCGTGAACGTGATGCAGAGCACAGGAAGGACGTCGTGCTTATAAGCCGGTTGACGCATCGCTACTCCCTCTCTCCAGGTCCCTCCCCAAAGACACCTCGAGTCGCGAACAAGAACAACCAAGTCACCAATGGTTACCAGAAACCTCACTTTCAGGAGGTACGCTCGATCGCTCCCTGTGTCAAAGTCCTCTTGGCCGTTTCACTAATGTGTCTGTCAGCAACAACCTCGGCGAGAACGTCACGCTGATGCTTTGCTTCACCCCACCGAATGAAGATCTCTTCATCAACCAGTTTCCCGTTGCTTGGAAGTAAGACAAGCGCCTGTCCGACTCTCTTCTGCTCGACTCACATACTACTCTCAGAGTGACGGGTCTTGCGGCCAACGGTGGCTCCATCCTCGAAGTCACCTGGACCGAGAAGTTGGTCAAGGTCTCCTTAACATATTTCTCCCACAGTCTCACGCTATACATTGCAGTCTCGCTTACACCGCAACGCAACGCGGCCAAGGCTCGATTGTGACCGCAGGAAGTTACACGCCGATTAAAGTACGTGACCTTCCCCGTGGTCAGAGCCTCGCAGTCGCCCAGCGGTAATACACCTCTTGTCTACAGGTCGGTCAGACGACCACGCTGCGTCTTGATACCCCCAGCGGTGTCCCTATCCGGTCCTGGACCGTGAGTCCTCTCTTCGTAGTCCTCGAGCACCTCGTTGTTCATAGGGATTTCGCAGAAACCTGTGCCCGAGGTGCCCGACCAAGCGCTCGCTGCCACAGGCATCGTCCGGGGTCGCAATGAGACTGGTGGACCCGCCGGCATCGGTCTTGGTACGTTTTGGAGTGTCTTGGGGCAATCAAATACAGGAGAGCTGACGGCTACCCACCTGCAGGCTTCCTCACTGACGCGGGCACGGCCACTGAGGGCGTCAACGTCGCGCTCACCTGGCCCAACGTCGGCAACACTCAGACAGTGGCCGGAAAGTTCACGCCCGTCTTAAGCGCATACGTTGCGCTGAGGTACAAGCAGAGCCAGATCATCGAGGGCGAGCTCCAGCAGGAGACCCCGATTTGGAAGAAAGACCTGCTGGGACTGCAGGGGGACACGACGATCGTGGTCTCCAAGAAGGGGGATGGGTCTTTTGTCGCCACCGAGATTTGAGCTATGTCGGCCATGTTCGCACTCGCTCGCCAGCTCGGACTCGGTTCTGCCTTGTCCACCTGTAGTCTGATGCCCGTTGTCTCGTCTCGTCCCTCGTATCCTTGGCTTGCTAGTGTTTTCCTGTACATAAACCCAGCACTGCAACTCCATGTTTCTGACCGGCCGAATGTGACTTGTTTTTCCCCACACCGTTTTTGCCCTCGCATATTCGAACACACAGAAGTCTGCTCTCCCCAAGGATTACTCATGAATACATATGCTACCTGACCTCAGCCGTAGTCAAGGTGTTCTCCCCTTTTCCGACTCTTTCACCGCCCACGTCTCGTCCATGTCCGTTCTCATATGCACCTCTCGCATAAGTAAACAAGACAGGAACCCTGCTCCTGCTACGCCTATCATGACCAGCCAGATCAACCTGGTACTCCGGGCGAACGCGAGCAGCACCTCGGACTTGATTGGCTCTGCGAGGTCAGCCAATGCTGGAATGGCGGAGTATGCAATTTCCACGCCTTGTGGGAGTGTGTCCACGAAGGCCGAAGGCAGCTCTCGGGCGAGAGTGTTCTGGAGGATGGTCCCGCCGATCACGAC
The DNA here is from genome assembly GCA_016618145.1 of Sanghuangporus lonicericola. NCBI lineage: Eukaryota > Fungi > Basidiomycota > Agaricomycetes > Hymenochaetales > Hymenochaetaceae > Sanghuangporus > Sanghuangporus lonicericola. The sequence goes on from WJSG01020064.1 coordinate 1,761, forward strand.
ACCCCAGCTCTGCAATATCTCGCATCAGCGTATCAGGTGCCCAGAACATCACAACTACTCACTTGGGCGAAAGATCGCGTGAAGGTGTAGAACGCAATGGCATGCGCGTTGTTCGACACAGGAAGCGGGGCCAGAATAGCGAACTGCGTGCTCAGCCATATGATTCCGAGCCCCATGCCCAGCGGGACTTGATATCCAATGTACTGAGCCCGCGTGCTGCTCTCGTCGAGTAGCGAAAGGACTCCAAAGCCGACGATAATGAGAGCCCAGCCGATGTAGTTCTGCGGCCGGTAGATGTTGAGCATGGGTACGGATACGCCGCACACGATGGAGAAGATCGGGATGGTGAACGAGAGGCCGAACATGTCGACGCCTGCGGCGGCCCCCGATGCTCCGTGTACCGCCTGGAAGTAGACGGGTAGATAGTCTGTGTCGAAGCGTTAGCGAGGACTCGCCAGCGCGAGTCTTGCTGCTCACAGATGGCTGAGAGTGCGGCGATGCCGTGGAAGAAGGTGCCAGCGTAACTGCGCAGACTCAGTGAGTATTCGTAGCAGTGCACGGGTCCACATACCCGCTGAACGTCGTACGGTTAGTGAAGAAGAATCTCGGGATCTGATGTGAGATCAGTTGCCGCTCCTGCAAGACGACCGAGTACGCACCGTCTGCTCTTTAGGCCGCAAGTACTCGACCGCCAGGAACGCAAGGAGGCCTACCGCCCCAACGACAAGAGGAACTAAGACGCGGGGAGAGACCCAAGTGTACTGAACACCTCCCCAAGTCAGAGCTAGCATGAGGGACACCGTGCTTCCGATGACGAGTGCGTGGCCGCTGAACGGTCGTCAGCACCAAGAGGTTGATGAGATTCATGGTACGCACGCCCAGTCCATCTGCTTTACTTTCTCCATGAAGCTCTCCTTCGGTGTGTGCACCCGCAGAAAGACGTAGTTAGCCACCAGGGCTATACCGCACAGCGGGAGGTTGAGGAAGAACAGCCAGCGCCACGCTCCTGCTCCAGCGAGCGCCCCGCCTATCGGAGGCCCTATGGCGCTATCATCGCGGGTGAGACAACCGACCGCACACGGTGGAGAACTCGTACCATGCAGCGGCCCATACGCTACTCTCCCGGTCAAGTCATGAACTGCTTAGAATGAAGCACGGAGGGCGACGTACGCAGCGGTGATCCCCTGGAACTTGCCCCGATCTGGTAGCGGGATCATGTCCGCACATACGATCTCCGCCACAGACAGGCAGCCTCCCCCGCCAAATCCCTGCACAGCTACATAGCCGGATCAGTCTTCCTGGCAAAGTGTGAGCAGGCGGACAACGCACCGCGTCCGGCTATGAGCATATTCATGCTCTGCGCAGCGCCCGTGATTGCAGATCCCGCAGCAAAGCACACGATGAAGAAGAGCAGAATGGGCTTGCGCCCGAAGCTGGAGACGAGGCCGCCGATGAGCGGGAGGACGGCTGTGGAGGCGATCGTGTACGCGCTCCCGGCCCAGATGAAGTCCGTGCCGTGCAGATCGTCGACGATCGTCGGCAGCGCTGTGGATACGGCCGTCTGTGCATGTCGGGTGTGGGTCAGAGATGTCGGGATGAAGCGGAGGAGACCTCTCACCAGGTCGAGCGCGGAGAGGAGATCGACTAGGAGATTCGAGATCAGGATGAGCCAGAACTTCGAGCCTTGCACTAGAAGCGGCCTTGCGTCGTCCGAAGGTACGATATCGTGCAGAGGTTCGAAGCTGACATCCTTCATCCTGCAAATGAGTTTGTTAGATCAGGTCGAGAATACTGGATCGAGATCTGGCGACGTACCTATCCGTCATCGCGAGGGCGGGTGAAGTCCGAAGACCTGGCACAGGAGAAGGGTCGTCAGCAGGCATGACGGATTGACAGACGAAGAGATCAGAAAAGCACGGGAGCCTTCAGTACGCGCGGCCACGTCAACTCTTTATTGCGTCGTCGTCGTGCTGTCCTGTGCGCAGTCTGCAACGCTTGCACAACTTTGGACCATTTGTCATGTTGGCTTAACGCACGAAAAGGCCGCGTTACACCGGATGAGCAAGCTGTATAGGCGGGAGCGTGTATTTGATTCCTGCGATGATGGTGGAGCGAAACCAAGTACAGGGCGCTCCGGGGACTCACAGCCACATACTGCACTCAGTTCTCCGTCATTCAGATCAGAGCCATGCTCGAACTTCAGTTGCAGCTACATTGGAGATCATAATGCACAGATCCATCCCAGCACTATCCTTCTGTAGAGGACGCGCCCATCAGCAATGCACCAGCAGTCAGGTAGGTATTATCCCCTTCCGCACCTAATCACCGGAGATACCCCTTCATTTGGTGTAGCGTCGATACGGCGGCGGGACTGTGGGCAGTATGTCACTGAGTCTATCCCAGTCCTCCTCGGGCGGCCCTCCCGCAAGACGCACCCCCCCATCGAGCTCCTGCCTCGGGCCGCGCGTGGCGTCGGCATACTGCTCGAGCACGGGAGACGTTGGTTCCGAGGAAGTCTCAACAGGACCAAGGCCGGGTGGCATGGGTAGGGGTCGGGAGATGCGTTCTGAGCGGATCGCTCCCCTGCGCTCGAGGTTGCTCCGCTTGAACGGCGGGCCGGACGGTCCTGGGCGGAACGCTCGACTGGGCTCCGTAAATCCTGGGACGTATTGCTGTCCGACAATTTCGTGAAGAGGGATGGCGTCGGGCGACGTGGGAGAATGCGACTCGAAGAGCTGCGACAGCTTGCGCGAGGAAGGCATGTATATAGTCGGAGGACGCTGCCGGATTGAACCGTCCCGCCATGGCGGCGTCGCAGCACCGGTCGGCCGCGGCGACTCGTTCAGGTCCACTAGGTCTACGAAGGATTGCGCCATTCAAAGGAGCCACACATGAGTATGAATGAGGATGATGCGCACCTCTAGGGTACCTGGATACCCGGCTACGACACCTCCTCCGAGCTATCACTAACAGTACCACTGCCCCGACGAGTGCGAACGTGCCACCAATCGCAATGCCGGAGTATGAGGCCGCTCCCAGGTCGTTCGGCTTCTTGACTGACTCGAAGACAGTGGGGGTCGGGGACGCAGTAGTAGTAGAGTGCTCGGACGGCAAGGCGGTGGACTGGGACGTTGTCGACGTCGACGTGACAGATGTCGGGAGGCAGAAGTCCGGCCCTGGCGCAATTGTCAGAGCCGCCTGCGACACGACCATTTCTCCTTCTGCGTCTTCCAGCTGGAAGGAGACAGAGGTCCCCGCAGAGATGTTTGTCGACCACTGGAAGCTATCGTCGGCGAGGCCGGTGTATAGTTGAAGGGGCGTGGCGATTCCGGGACAGACGAGAGCCAGGTCGAAGGGCGGTGTTCCTCCGGACCAGGAGACGGTGATGGGAACGCATTGTGTAATATTGGAAAGCATGGAGATGAAAGCGAGGTCGGATTGTGCAATCGTGGGGGACGTGTATATCGTGATTGTTATCGTGACGGTGAGCATAAAGTGGCGGGCAAGGACAAGGGACCATGATCTGGACCGTCTAGGGTATGAGGCTGCCGTAGTCACAGTCAGCAGGCAATGTTCACATCTTGACGAGGACCTCACCGCAAGTGTTTGGAGGCATGCCCTTTTTTCGTTCCACTAACCCGCGCATTGACGATACTTCGATCTGTGCCTAAGCACTATCGGCAGGAGAAGCATGGGTGAATCAGAAGTGAACGGAAGGAGATCGAATACATCGTACCAAGAGCCTACTTAAAGGCCAAGGGCGCGTCCGCAGTGCGGACATCGCCCAGGTTTTACATGTACCATTAAGGATTAGGGCGGCATGTCGTCCGCTCTACAGACCTGAAACATGACAGCGGTATGACGTCTCTACAGGTTTACGATGGGCTTCAGCATTCGTTTGCTGCACGATGAAACGGTAGGGCTCACCACGAGTAAGTGAGTGGTACTACACCCCGCGATGCCGGACGTTAGGCAATCATCTTCAGGCCTAGCTGAGGTAAGGACTGGGGCATTGTTTGTAGGCTAGCCATCACCATGGCAAATCGGTGGTATGACGTCGTCCGAATGTATGCTGGAGAGCGATCTATCACCGCGGCAGACAGCCCAAGTCGTACCTGAAAGGAAACGTTCGAGCATCGTGCGCCGAGAAGCGCAGCAACCTTCTGAGTAAGTCCTCGTATACGTTACGGCACGCTGCGCGACGCTTCATGAAGCACCTTTGGGAGCGATACCGCACATAGGAGGAGAATGGAAAGTTGAGATGCAGGCGCAGGAAGACTAAACCTTCAGTTCGTCAGCGATGTTATGAGGCAAGGCGAACAATTGATACGCACTGCGACTTGGCCCGTGTACCTCGTATTGGGGTTATGGCGCAGGAACCCTTCCTCCACGTCTTCACGATCCCTCCTCCGGAGCCCAAACGAAGACGGAGAGTTCTCTACCTAGTCAAGCTCCGGCTTCACTCATATTATAGAAATCACCAGTACTGCATTTAACAGCAGGTATTTGTTAAGACGTGCATCAAACCGTCGACTGGTACGTGTTGACGACGTGTAGCGAAGCGGTCCTTGGAGGGTGCTCAGTGCATCTAGGCACTGGCATGCCGAAGCAGATTTTGCAGGCGACTGGGCGTGCGTGTGCGGCGGAGAAGACATACGCTCACCACTGTGTCGCCGGAGCCGGTGCCTGCGTTCATCGATCATCGACGAGGAGGAGGAGGAGGAGGAGGAGGAGGAGGGTGATAACTCGACGTAGTCATGATGAAGCGCCAAGTGCACCCGCGCTCGGCAGACGCCGACGATTTTTTGGCCTCCTGCGTTGAACCACAGCTTTCCCCCAACTAAGTGCTCCTCCTACTAACCTCCTCCTCCTCCTTCCTCTTCCTCATCTCGTTTGACGGCAGGTATACGCGGAATATGCGTGAAGGATTCGACGATTGCTCCTTTTGAAACACGATGAGCTCTCACGGTGGCGCCGACGATCTCTGGGGAGCGCCGCATAAGACAATGCTCGGCCGAATCCATAACAAAGGCAGACGACGCGTACGTCTTCTATGAATTAGCACGGGCAATTGATTCTTGACGCATACTTACCTGGCAACGTCAGACGAGTAGATCTGTTGCAACTTGCAGGGAAACCCGTGACACATCTGCCACGCAGACATAGCTTGAGCGATCTTTCAGCTTGTTGAAGTATGTCCCATGCTACATATAGTGAAATGCGGGGGTACTCAAACTCCATCCGCACCGCAACCTATTCTTCGTGTCACCGGTGATAGGGCCCCCGGGGCGAGTGGCGTCTTCGCAGTCTCATCTCTGAAGTGTCTGTGTGACGAAATGCCGGAGTCTTCTGACGTCGACCACCGCCATCAGACATTACCTCAGATGGATATATAACGTCTGGACTACATAGTTGTCTCCACGACGTTGACGACTCGATGATCTCGGACGACTTAGCACGCGCTTTAGCCATCCTCCCATGGTTCATGATAAGTACTCCCCCCCGCCGAAAGTGTTTGAACGCCTATGAATAGGCGCCCAGTGCGGGTAACTTATATCAATGAAATCTCACTCATAAGCAAAGTTATGTCTGAGTCACTGGGCATGTATGATAGGTAGACATCTGATGTTCCAAGGGGTGGGTATAGAACTGTATAATGATTTGGTATAATAATGTAGAGGGAGAACCTTTTCCGTAGCATCATTCTTGCACTGACCCCAACTCTGCCCTGCGTAAGGCCTCCTAGACTTATTGAGACAACCTCAAAAGCATACTTACAGACACCTGAGAGCCTCACCCACATACCATATAAATTTCAGGATCTAACATTGAAATGTGGGGGAGTAACGGTGGGTATAACACAGCAGTTGGACTTGCCTCAGCAATAGAGCAAGCAATCATCAGTGGGTAGTCCCTGATCAAGAGCTCCTGGTAGAGTGCTACTATAGCCAATAAACAGATGAGGTACAGGTAGTGTGGCTACAGTCCACAATAGGCCCTAGGCATGAGAGTTGTAATGTCCAGGCTGCATAAGCTTGAAGCCGGAAAGTTAGCCTAGTCTGTCCACCAAGTTACACCCATGATTACTCCTCCAGAATGTCACGTTAAATCCTAAAATTTACATGGCACACCCATGAGGCTCTAGTGTACCTGTAGATAATTATTTGAGGATGTGTCTATAAGTTGAGGCAGACTTAGGGAGGGCAAGATCCAGAATGGGGGTGAGGACACAGTTGGCGCTCTACAAAATTCTATCAAACAAAGCATGCAATGTTTCAAATGTGCACTATGGCCTTAAGTGTATGTCTACTATATGCACCTAGTGGCTTAGACGGAATGTGGATACTGAGTGCAATATGCTGATTATATTGTATGCATACGAGGCGCCGGCGCCTAGGTGTTCAAACACTTTTGGCGCCCGCTAGTACGCTCTCCTCCCCGGGCCCACATCAATACTCTTGCTCTCCGCTGATCAGAAGGCTTACAGTGTGCTTCATAGGACTCGGCGCGGCGTTTCGCTACAGGCAGCGTCGCGCTACCTACGGGGTCGTTGACTGTGTCAAACGGGCGTATTTCTCATCCCGTGAGTCATATGACATGCCCAGCAACGCCAGTACTGACGACTGCGAGGTACTTCAGTGCGTGGTGTAGCATCGTCACCAAATTCCATCGCGAGAGATGTAGAAGCGTCTCAAAGTGTGATGACGCGGCGCCGCGAATCCTCGGTGTCCCTCATCCGATCGCTCACTCCTGCCTCCGATGTCCAATTGCTCCTACCCCGCCCAGCAGACCCACTCTTTCCAAATCGACGCGATTCAGCACCTTCTTCCACGCTCTCGCTAGCCGCATCCGAGGTCGAAACCATCTTCAGCTCAGAGTCCGTCAGTGTGTCTGTCCGCAACCATCGCGGGCATTCTCACACTCCATCTCGACGTTCCAGCGGTAGCTCTACGATCACGGATCCTAATCCAGACACTTCTCTCACTCCCACGATATCACCGTCACGGTCCAGCGATCCACCACCGTCCGATGACGGGTTCTCCGTCCAGACGTTGTCCACTATCCCGCCGTCGTATCACACGCGTCACCCCGAACACGAACTCGAGCCCTGGACGCTACCTCCTGCGTACGGCACGCCGCATGCTGCACTGGCAGCGTGTCCCCCATCCGCGTATATCCCCGGCCGCCGCGTCCTGAGGCTCAATGGACCCCGGAGTTCGCATTCATTGTCGAGTGCGTTCTCAAACCACTCGCATACCCGGGACCGAAAGCCCGCCTACGCGGCGTCAGTGCGGACCGCCAGCGCGCGTGGGGAGGAGGAGGGAGACCGCAGTCGTGACGAGATGTCCGCTGACGGGGTAGTACCCGGTTCCAGCGGGGGAGGAGCGGAGCGAACGCAGAGCGGGGGCGGCGAGGGAGATATGCACGACGGATGGTCTTCGGCAGCCCCGTCTTACCATACTGTATCTTGAGCATTTGCTTGGACTTCTCTGTGTATTGGCGACGGTCTTAGGATGCGGTTTCGGGGCGGCAGGGCTTTGGAAGTGCAGTTTCCGTTTTTCCCGGAATCGGACTACTACAGTATGCGCTTTCTATGGCCCGGCAGACCTCATTCGACGTTGTACCAGCGACGGCGTAAGTTGTCACTAGTCAATCAAGAGGACGTCCTGCATCTGGCGATGATCATCTACGTGGCCGGCACTTCTCGTGCACCGGCTTGCAAAGGTCCTCACATTACAGTCCCGCAAAACTTCATCGTGAGGATGCCACGTCGCAAGATGTCGTCGGCACCACCAGCCCACGCCAGTGAGCTTGAGATTCTTGCATGGCAGTCGTTCCTGGACCCGGCACGAATTCAAGTTGATATGTACTCCCCCAGGCCGAAAGTGTTTGAACGCCTAGAAATAGGCGCCCAGTGTGGGTAATTTACAACAATAAAATCTCACTCACAAGCAAAGTTATGTCTGAGTCACTGGGCATGTATGATAGGTAGACATCTGATGTTGCAAGGGGTGGGTATAAAACTGTATAATGACTTGGTAGAATAACGTGGAGGGAGAACCTTTTCAGTAGCATCAATCTTGCACCGACCCCAACTCTGCCCTGCATAAGGCTTCCTAGACTTGTTGACACAATCTCAAAAGCATACTTACAGACACCTGAGAGCCTCACCTACATAACATATAAATCTCAGGATCTAACATAGAAATCTGGGGACATAACGGTGGATATAACTTGGCAGTTGGACTTGCCTCAGCAACAGAGCAAGCAATCATCTGTGGGTAGTCCCTTATCAAGGGCTCCTGGTAGAGTGCTACTATTACCAATATATAGGTGAGGTACAGGTAGTGTGGCTACAGTCCACAATTGGCCCTAGGCATGAGAGTTCTAATGTCCAGGCTGCATAAGCTTGAAGTCGGGAAGTTAGCCTAGTCTGTCCACCAAGTTACACCCATGATTACTTCCCCAGACTTTCACGTTAAATCCTGAAAATCACATGGCACACTCATGAGGTTCTAGGGTACCTGTGAATAATTATTTCAGAATGTGTGCATAAGTTGAGGTAGACTTATGAAGGGCAAGATTCAAAATGGGGGTGGGGACACAGTTGGTGCTCTACAAAATTCTATCAAACAAAGCATGCGATGCTCTAACTGTACACTATAACCTTAAGTGTATGTCTACTATGTGCACCCAGTGGCTTAGACGGGATGTGGATACTGAGTGCAATCTGCTGATTATATTGTATGCATACGAGGCGCCGACACCTAGGTGTTCAAACACTTTTGGCGCCTGCTAGTACTAGTAGAGCGTCGACACGACAGCAAGAAAGCAGAAGATAACATTACAAAACGCACCAAAAAAACCGCGCCACCTTCAGCTCAAGCGACGACGACAGAGATTGCAACTGACCAATAAGTAGTCGACTAGTCCTCATACCGCCTATACGGCGGCGGGATCGGCACGCCCTCAGGCTCCGGCAGACTCCCCGACTCGCTCGCCTCCGTCACCATGATAGGCGGCAGGCTCAGCGGCGGCCCACCCGCCAACCTTACCCCCGCATCGCTCTCCTGCACCGACACCCCCGAGCTGCTCCCAGCCCAGCTCACGACCTGCGCCCCAGGAACCTTCGACGACCGCCCGGTCGTCGTCGTACCCGCGCCGTCGCTCGAGTTCACGACGCTGAGCCTCCTGCCCTGCAGCTGCGGAGAGAGAGAGAGGGCGGCGCTGTGGTGGCTCGCGCTGGGGGTGCGGGACGTGCGGGGCGTGGGCGTGTAGACGGACGGTTCGGTGTAGGCCCCGGAGGCGCGTGACGGGTCCTGCGCGAACGAGGCTGTGGTGGGGGTGGGCGAGGATAAGGGCGAGCCGTAGAGCATGGACTGGCGCATGGCCTCGGCCTCCGCGGCTTTGCTCGTTGGAGGCGGCTGCACTGGGGGGAGAGACGACTCGTTGAGGTCTGCACAGTACGGGGAGAGAACGTCAATCACAGTGGAGCGGGCAGCATTGAATGACGAACCGAGGTTTCTTGGGCTCCCGCTGCGCCTCCGACCGAACCTCCTCCAGAGCCAGTAGAACAGCACAGCGATGACGATCCCTGCTATTGCGCCGCCAATAGCGATGCCCGCGATCGCACCGCCGCTCAGAGACTTGCCCGTATTCGCTACCACTGCGCCTGGCAGGCCGGTCGGACCAGGTGAGCTTGAAGTTGACGATTCCGAGGAGGTCGTTGACGTGCTGATGCTCGAGCCCGACAGTACACCTGTGGGAGTTCCCGTCGACTGCGGATTGGAAGACGATGACGTCGGGGTAGTCGTGCTCGAAAAGGTTGACAGATCTGCAGTGCTGCTGCTGCTACCTCCTAGGCAGCTGCTATCGGGACCTGCTTGGACGGTGACGGGCACGAACTGTACCGTGATGGGTGTCGAGTCGCTGAGGACTACCCCGAACTCCGTTCCGCCGGCCAGATTGACGGGCCACTGCAGAGACTGCTCTCCGATCCCGCTGAACGTCTGCAAGATGTCACCGATCTGGGAGTCGCCGGTCACGGCGGTGATCTTGAGGGTATACGGCGCAATGCCGCCGTCCCAGGAGAATGTCGTCGGGACGCATTGGGTAGGGGGTTTCGGCGAATGGATCTCGAGGAACGTAGCCATCGAATACGACTGATGAGACGCACTTACGGGCCCGCGGAGTCAGATTCAGATCCCCGATCGCGTATGTACGACGACATAAGATGCGAGCTCACCTGTGGGCCTTGACTATACGATCTCCGCGCGCTGCTAGTTACGGACGATGTCGGTTACACACACACACACTCGTCACTGCAGTGCTGCAGTATCATCAGTACGTATACCCAGCTACCCACAGATCATAAACGCACCTCAGCTCTCAACAACACGCCTGCTCCACGACCTCCTCACAGAGAGCGACCGTACCACCTTGCAGATACCCGCAGGGCAGGTCAGAGGGGCAGATGACGAGAGGTGGAGGGTTGGAGCGACCGGGATCGTGGTAGTCGTGCGCAAAGCGAGGTGCCACTCGGCATGAGCAGAGAGTGATCTGGCGTGAAGGGTATTTCCGGTCGGTACGCCCACAGAGACAGACAGAGACCTATAGCAACTACACTGAGCCTTGACGCGTGTGAGGTTGCCTGCGGAAGCATTGTGGACGTGTGGACGCAACGTGGGCAGTGGTGCCACCCAGTCGAGGCCTTCGCGGTAGCCGTTCGACGCCTCAGCCGCGAAGGTTGTTGACAACGGGTCGCAGCTCACCAGTTAGACGGGCTCGAGCTAGACGGGCTCGAGCGCATGAAGCTCGGTGAAACTGGCGGCATGCATGTCGTCGTCAGGACGACGGCCTCCGTGAGAGTTGTGCCACCGGGCATATGAAAGCTACTTATTATCGCCTCACATGGTTTGAAAAGCACAGATGATGTTTGGATATGTAGGGACGATGGGATGGTGGTCCAGTTNTTTGGATATGTAGGGACGATGGGATGGTGGTCCAGTTGTGCGGTACAGAGTCGGATAAGTAGGACTCATGAAGTTAGTACTTACTTGTAAGCTCACGTACCATTACGTAAGCGTTGCTTCTCAATTGCCAGCGCCAAGTCGAAGTTGCTGCCGCCCCGCCCCTACCTGGAAGCGGTCTTCAAGCACCTCCATAGCGTTTTAATTGTCAAGGGAGCCAGCGCAGAGAAAGATCTGAAACCTCATGAAGCCAGGTAAGTCTGCTTGTCCAGGCTTACCGTTGAGCTGGATATCTCAAGTCACTACATAGTGAGCCAACAGTAACCGCTCTCGTATACGTATCCCTGATACGGTCCATGTCACTACACTCAGAAACCCATGCGCTAACAACGTCCATCTTTGCCTCCCTCGTGTGCATCTGCGCTGAAGATTACGTCTGTGGACACATGTCCCGCAGACCGTGCAGATGCGAGCTGGAACAGCGGTACGTCCTCCTCTTCGTCAGACTCCGGCGGTACTTCCCGCATACCTGGAGGCGTGTCTCCTCTACCTCTGCGTCCGTCCTTCTGCTCATGGCTCAGAATAGACGGAGCAATGCTCGGAGACGTCACGACGATGGTCGGGACTCCACCGTCACCGTGGTGCACGACACCCTTCTTCCCCATTCCTGAAGGCGAGTCGGGTTCGGATAGCAGCTCCCAGTCGTCTATCTCTGTTCATAGAAGATACCTGTCAGAACTCGTTGGGGGAAAGTCTGATGAAGACGCGGACCTACACGCTTGAACCCCCTGCGGTTCCGCTGAGCGATGCAGAGCCAGTACAACATGGCGAGGATGCCGGCAAGCACGATCGCGGCGGCGACTGCGACTCCCACGAACACACCAGGGGGCGGGGCGTTCGTTGACGACGCGCCTGTGTCGACCATAATAACCGGAGCAGTGTCCTTCTGGGCGGAGTCGGCTCTCGAGCACGTCGTGTTGCCGGTCGACTGTATGGAGAACGGGGCAGACGTCGTCGTCGCGTTGCTGCTGTCGAACAGCATCGCGAGGACGTTGGTTCCTTCGAAGTCCGGAGTCCACGTGAAGTGTCGGGCGGAGATGTTCGTGAAGGGCAGCTCGGCGAGGACGTTTACTTGACCGCTGGGTAGGCGTATCTCGAGAGTGAAGGGCGGGGACCCTCCTGTCCACAGGAACGTGTTCGGGGCGCATAGCGTGAGGGATGGTCGGGGGTGGATGAACGCCAGCGGTCCATTGGTGCCTTGAGCGACGGCTCCGATATAAGAAGGGTGTGCGACGAGAATTGTCAAAACTAGGATGGCCCGCAATGAGATGGGGATACTCGGGAGTCTTGTCTTCGTGAAACGTAGTGATGATCTCGCAATCGATAGATCCGCAGTCAGCCTCGTCATCTCTACGACATGCGTATATCATGAGCTCTTCTCTTGCGATGGAGTGATCTCAGATCGCACTTACCCGGGTTTAGGAACATATCAGAGCACCACCGTCACGGCCTCTAGCGCAAAGACTGGCTTATAGAGAAGGGGGTGGTATGAGAAGAGACCGAGTGTGCGACGTGGCAAGCCCGCTCTTGTCAGTGCTCGCCAGCACAGCAAGTAGTGCATCATGGTGAAGCATCCCTGTGAGCGGCCTGTCCTCACACACTCATAGATCAGTTCACGGCGCTGATGTATGAACCTGATACGTGCTTGTATGCACTGGCCCACACCTTGGAACTAGGTCGTCGACTGTCGAGGACATCCTCCCTCGTGTTGCCCAACATCGCCTTCGCACTACCGCTCGGCATTACACACTGATGGATAGGAGACACCACCGTTATCTGCGTTGTGGGGATCCCAGCATATAAGTAGATGCACCATGCAGATTCCCCGGCGGGAAACACAGACGGCGGTGGTTCGAGCGCGGACGCCGAGAAGCCCGTGAGAGATTGATCCGCCGTACTGCATGGTGCTGCCCGTCCACGACTGGAAATTGTTCTCAAGAGCACGCTCACGAGTCACGGAAGAACCGAAGGGCACAGCATTTCTCTCACCTGGTACACGTTTGGAGGTGTGATACACTTATTGCCTACGTTTCTGCTGCCCAGGTGCACTGCCGATATCTGTCTCCAGCGTCAGAAAGGCATCGGTGGTCATGAATGATCCACTTACCGCAATACGGAGGCGGTATACTCAACACAACGTCGCTCGCGTGTTCATCACAAGGCAGCTCGTCCAGCGGCCCGCCGGCGAGGCGCACACGAGCATCCACACCGCTGCCTCGGTGTCGTCGATGGTTCTAAAGTGTCGCGACTTGAACGAGTCATTGTAGAGCGCCGTTCTGCGGTAAGACGAGACGCAGGGTATCCCGGCTGACGCGCGGGGTGGACAGGTTGTACACGGCCCTATCGCTAGATCAGTCGATTCACAGTGCGGCGAGCGCACGACCACGAGAGCAACGAGAGCCCCCAGCATCAGGACGAGTCCACGACTAATAAAAGACTTATCTACAGCTGTATGCGCGGGCGCCGTACGCAGGGCGACGTGCTTTAGCCAGACCGGTGTAGGATGAGCGAGGCGATTGAGATGAGTTCAGCGACGACGTTCGGAAGGTTCCCAGGAGACGGGCACGAGAGGCGTAAACACACAATCGTGAGTAGGGACGTCCTCAGATAACCCACGTCAGAATAAAGAGCGTCCAAGGGGCAACGGGCTCGTCAAGTACAGCCGCGAG
>WJSG01020071.1:0-11456 GCA_016618145.1 Sanghuangporus lonicericola
AGTCCCCCAAAACCAGTATATCACATCGACAGCACACCAGATCCTACATCCCAGCCAGTACATACCCGACCCAAACACGAGTCACGACGGAAACCCCAAGGACGCACGAATGCGCGCAATACATCCATGTGCTCCTCGAGCCCCAGAGCCCCGACCCCTCCACAAATTGCACACACTACGTAGCTCCATCACCCCGAGCCGAGCGCCCATATACTCGATGGCGATGCGAGCCCGGCTCGCCCGCGCATAGCGGAGGGATTCCCTGGAGGTACGTACGAATGCGCGTACACGGGCAGAGGGTCCGCTTAGGGCAATTCTAAGAATTTTGCTCTTCAAAATTCGCCAGCGCACTCGTAAGAGGATCACACTTTTGCGCTCTCTTGAGTATCTTAAGGTTGAGAATTCTTAAGTGATTTCGATGAACAATCTCCGATAGCCGACAGTAGCCGACCGGTCCCAGGCCCTTCGTATACCATTTCTGGGGGGTCTGCATCCACAAATGGCCACCCCTCAGCTGTATTTGATGCAGGCTCTGCGTACGTTGGCGGAAATCCATATCCATTCCATTTACGCTACTGATACATACAATCACATAGAACACACAACATGAAGACTACAGTATGGCAACAGCTTACAGTAGCCTACACGGCTCGGATTCGAGTCAACGCCAATGCGAGCTTGCTGGTTTACGGCGAGGGATTGTTCTACGTGACAACGCACATTAGCAGAGTGTACAGGAACATCATAGGAAACCCTCGTACCTCCAAGAAATACGTCGGCGAGAGACAGAAGCATAGAAACCAAAGACACAGGCTCGTCAGGTCCTGAGCACGATGCATGGCGACGAGAGTGACGTGGCAGTCAACGAGCAGGCAGCAAGTAGGGCGGGCATGAGTAAAGATATAACAGCGAGTAACGAGAGCGATCCACAGAGAGCCCAGGTCGCCTGGAGAGCTTCGGAAGGGACTGCAGAAAGGAGGAGGCTTGAAGTGTGGTCGCCTGCAACTTCAAGTGGGAGAAGGTGGACGAAGGAAGCAAAGAGGACGAGTCCCCAGAGCGCCATCGTGTCCCCACAGTCGATCTGTGGGAACCTCCCACGCCGGCACCCGGATATCCATCCGGCCGAGAGCTTCCAGGACCGGCCCTCTCAAGAGCTCGTTGAAAGCAATCGGCGCCGAGGTCTTGACTCATCGGCTCGAAAGTCGGCTGCTCGCCGTTTCGCATCAGACATTCTGATTCTCGAATTTCAACGTGCTCTCAAGAAATTGGGTTTTAAAGATCCCAAAGTTCGCCGAAACTTGAAACTCACTCCAACCGCCGTTTGGCCGTGTAGCTTGTTCTCTGGGCGGGGGCGGCGAGACCTCATCGAATCCCACGCCGTGTCGGGCTCCGGATGGCCAGTGAGGCTTGGCTACGTGCAGTGCCGTTGCTCCGGAGTACGGGGTACGGGGTACGAGGCACGGACGCTGCACTCGTGGTGTGTATGTGCGTCAGCCGTTGCACGTCCTGCGGTCCCGCTTGCCGTCTCGCTCTCCCGAGTCCCGGCCGCCGCTCGACGCACACGGCTCCCGGGCGGAGGCTGCCCTGAAGTGGGCGTGTATAAGAGTTCTGGGGTACGAGAGACGACTGCATCTCACTCGTCTTTCCTCTCGACTCTTGACTCTCGACATCCCCACTCCCTTCCTTTCGAGTACCTGAAGCGGCGGACTCGCCACTGAGCCCGTCCCTCATCGAGTACGTCCACGCCTCACGCTCCGCCATACGTCTAGCCACTAACTCAGCCGCTCCCCAGAGTTCCGATACTCTTGCGCATGCCGAGTCGACGGCACAGCCAGCACGTCCCGCCGCGCTCTTGGTGAGATGCCGCTGGGCGTGTCGTAGAGATGTCCCAGGTACGCCGCTCTTGCGTGTGTATCTCGGTCTTCAGCTTGCTCACCGGCCTCGCCGCCCGCACCTCGCAGCTTGCATCTTGCAAGGTACCCCGTCCCTCGTTCCTCGATCCTCGATCCTCGTGGCCTGCGGCAAGCCAGTCAGCAGGTACGCACCATCTCTCTGATCTCGGTATGCGCTGCGCTTATTCATCGCACCAACAGGACTAGTACTCGGACGCGTGCGCATCGTCGCCGCGGCCCCGACTGCATCCTGTGCACGCCCGGGCAGATCAGGTGAGATTCAGCCTTCGGTATTAGCTCTCGCGACGGTTCTGACTCACATCTCGTATAGGATTCATTGCGTCACCGGCGAACACGGCGAGGGGGCGCAGCCGCACCAGCAGGGGGTGAGCAAGGGGTACGCACTTTGCACGCACGCGTCACTGACCTGTTCCTCGTTCCTCGTTCCCAGACGCGTCGAACGCCTGCGCCGTGCCGCCTGCTCTTGAGTCCTGACCTAAGACCAAGATTCAAGCGATCAGAACAAAAGGAAACGACTTTGCGCTGAGGTGCGTACCTGAACCTACCTGAGATGTCTACAAAGCTGACCATGTTGCCGCCAGCCTCAGCACGCCAGCTCAGAACCGCCGCCGCCACCGCGTCTGTGCATTCGCGTCTCCCGGACTGCGGGTCTCGTAACGCGTTTGTGTGCGAGTTGAGACCTCAGGCGTGGCGAAGTGAACCGAACCGTGAGTCGTCGCGTCGTTGACTCCCGGCGAGGCCCGCCAGCTCATCCCGTTGATTCTCAGAGACGGTCCCGGCATAGCGCACGGGGATCTGTGAGGAGCAGTTTGGGACAGATAGACTTGAACTGTCGGTACGGGTGCGTTCTACCGTTCGACGCTGTCGTGGCTGGAGGACCGTGCTGACCGTTGCGTCGTGACGCTACCTCGCAGGTTGCTTTCATGGGACACGGGCGACGCGCGACTCGGATCGCACCGGACAGCGCACACGTCACGCAAGTTGTGTGCGTCCTCGGCGGCGGTACGTACTTACGTGCCGCGACACCTTCCCCCTGCGCAACTGACTGATCCGGGTGTGCGCAGGTGTAAACGAGTGCCCGGGGCCGCGGCTAACGGTGGTGGCCATGAGCGCACTCGAGGTCGTAGCGCGTGACGCGGTGCGATCACGGCGGATGCGTGTCCCAGGAAGGCGCGAGGGAGCTCTGTGTGGGCGTGCCATAGTCGCCGGTAGTTCGCAGCTGGTAGAGGAGATGAATGTTCGCGCTAGAAAGCACCGACAAGGCGCATACAAGGACATGANGGTAATTGTGGGCGGACACGTACCCAGTAGCGGTGACGGACGAGACGGAGATGCTGGGCTAGACACGGACGGTCAGGGTGCATAAGAGAGAGCGGACGCGTACCTGACTTCTCGCGCCGCACGTCCAGCGGGAGAGAGGTGTCCTGGCGTCGTCCACCAGCGAGATGCCCGAAGCGTGTTGCGTCCAAGGGCAGGGACAGACGCGTGTCGCAGAGGACTGGTGCTAGCTGGCAGAGCACACAGAGGCCCGTCAGAGCGAGCGAATCAGACAGCGACGACGCCGCAGAGCACNGAGAGCGAGCGAAAGAGACAGCCAGCCGCAGAGCACCGAGCGATCGAGAGAGAGAGCAAAGAGAGAGAGCCAGCCGCGCGTCGATCCGATCGCTGACGTCACGCGTCGCACGGAGACGCTGCCACGAACGCTGCGTGCTGGACACTCTCATCGCTCTCTCCTTTGCTCTCCTGCTCTACGACATGCTCTGGACCTGCGGACGACCCCACTTGACAGCACGCGTCACTGCCCTGGCATCACTCATCGGCGCATCCTCAGATCCTTGACCCGCCACGCTGTCGCAGCTCCTCCGAGTCTTACCTGTTCCTTCAACTTTCCCCGGTCCGTCGCCGCCTCCGCCTCTTTCCTCCTCCCCCTTCCTCCTCCTCCTCACTTCTCTCCACCATACGCCTCCTCCCCCACTCCCTCGCCGTCTCATGTCTTCTCTCCGTCGCGGCACAGGAAGTGTTCGCAGCCCCGAGTCCCGCACCCACACCATTACCGCGCACCGTACCCCTCCTCCGACGGAGCAAACCTCAGCTCACCGAGGCCGAACGCTTTGAGTGGCTGCGAGGGCAACGGGACTCGCTGAAATCCAAATACGGCGCCGGGAGCACAAACACGAAGCGCGCGAGCGGCTTGAACCTGTACGTCCATCATCCACGTCGCTTTCTTGCGCTCTCGCTCACGGCTCTTTCAGGCTCACGAACCAGAACGCCGACTCCAGCTTCTACGGCTCAATAGCAGCTGGCACGCCCCCGATCTCGTACAATGTCATTCTGGACACGGGCTCATCGTGCGTGGTCTCCCCATCTCGTCTCGTTCTCTTTCTTGACTTCGCTCTTGCTGCAGCGACCTTTGGCTTGCTGCCAATGATGGGCTGTCCGCGTCGCAATCGGACGGCATCCCAACCTTTGACGCGAACGGTACGTGCCTTCTTCTGTTCTTCTGTTCTTCTCTCTTCTATGTCCTCCCCTCCCTTCAACTTATACCTCGGCGCGGTCTCTTTCATGCGCCGCTTTGAGCGTGCTTCAGCGGCAACTCGCAATGCCTGCGGAGCTTTCGTGCCCGCGACTGTTTTGGCTGCGTTGTACCCAGTGTTATATGCGCATTGTAGCAGCGCATAGCGACGTTACCAGTCCAGGGTCGCGCGCGCTGGGTTCACCTCACGACTGCATTATGCGCAGATCCCATACCGCTTCACATTGAACCCCCACCAATTCTGTCCATTCGCCCTCGCGATCGAGCTTTGCGCTTTCCCCGCGCTTGCCGTCTTCCACCCCTCGTTCCGTGTGCCCCATCTGTCCCGTCATGCCCGTAGCGTCGCGCTCGGTTGACGTCATGTCTACCAAGTCCTCCTCATTCGCTGCGGACGGGCGTCTGGAGCGCATGTAGTCAGCGCAGCAGCGCTATGGACATATACGACACGGAGCTGCGCATGCTAGCACAACGCGTCAATGCCGTGCTCGGATTGCATGGGAGGTTGGGAATCTGGTTGCTGGAGGCGATGGGGGCCTGGTGCGCACTTGACCCCGCCGCTCATAATCAAGGCACCGACGAGCGTCGCGCTGCGCTGCATGTCCGAGATTTTGCCCACTCTGACCAGTGGAGCGCTGAAGCCGGTGGTGTGTGGTTGAATCGTTGACACGAGAGATGTCAAGCAAATCGTCGTTATAAGCGTCTTCTCTTCGTCTTGACGTTCACTGTCGACACGCGCTGGACAGCGAATGCGAATCCCAGCAATGGAAGGGCAGAAGTTGGCCAACGCTTTCCCACTTTCCGTGCTATCGTCGGTATGCACAGATGATGACTGACCTTATGTCTCCAACAGCTTCGTCGACGTTTACCGACCTGAACACGCCATTCTCGATCAGCTACGGATCGGGCGCCGCGCGCGGTAACCTTGGCCAGGATTCCGTGCAGTTCGCTGGCTTCGAGGTCAGCGACCAGGTGTTCGGTACGTCGGTGTGGACCCTCTCGGCCATCCGCGACTAACGCTGCCGTTCAGGTGTCGTCACGCAGATATCAAACAATCTCCTCACCTCGCCGGTGTCCGGCCTCATGGGCCTCGGCTTCAAGTCCATTTCTTCTTCTGGGGCGACGCCCCTCTGGCAAGCGTTGGCGGAAAGCAGCGGCACCCTCGACCAGCCGCTCATGGCGTTCCAGCTCACGCGCTTCGTCGACGTGCAGAATGCGCAAGTCCTCGAGCCGGGAGGAACGTTCAACCTTGGCGCGGTCAACACGTCGCTGTTCACGGGCGACATTGACTACCAGCCTATTCCGGAGGGCCAGGAGGGCTACTGGATCCAGGAGCTGACTGGTAAGTCACCGTTCTGTTCCTCCTCTGCGTTGCCGCTGATCTCGTCTTAGGTCTGACTGTCAACGGCCAATCGGTCTCCCTCGACGCGGGCTCCGCGTCCTACGCCGCCATCGACACGGGCACCACTCTCGTCGGCGGCCCTGCGGATTCCATCGCCGCGCTGTACGCGCAGATCCCCGGCAGCGAGGCTCTCACCGGCGACAACGCGGGCTACTACACGTATCGTGAGTTGCCACCCCATCCTGCGATGTCCATCATCTCACCCATTCTGCAGCGTGCGACACGAACGTGACGGTGACGATGAAGTTCGGGAACAGCAGCATCGCGTGGCCGATCTCGAACGCGGACTTCCTGCTGATGCAGGTGAGCGGGAACAGCTGCGTGGGCGGCTTCTTCCAGCTGGACACGTCGGGCACGAGCGCGCCGCCGTGGATCATCGGCGACACGTTCCTGAAGAATGTGTACTCGGTCTTCCGGGCGAGCCCCGCGGCGGTCGGGTTCGCGCAGCTGTCGTCGACGGCGACGAGCATGAACGGCAAGCTGGGTCCGGCGCCGAGCCCGACGGTCGGCTCAGTCGCGACTGTCACGGGCGGGAGCGCGAACGCGGGCTCGGACCGGAACTCGAACGCGGACGCCCCCCTCCGAGTTGAGTTCGCCTCGCTCGGGCTGTGGCTCGCGATGTTCCTCTCGGGGATCGTCGGCGGCGCCTTGCTTTTGTAGTCGTGACGTGCTTCTGACCTGCTACGTGCTTCATTTACGCGATACGTGAGACGACCAGTGAGGGCTCGGAGGTTCGAGAGATATACCATGAACACACGGACGATGTATTTCTAGCCACATTGCCATTCTCCCGGTTGCTAAGTACATTACGACCCGACCCCATCCTTGTTTACGATCTTGGCTACAGTCACACAGTGCTCGGACATGCTATTGCGCGTACCTTCAATACTTATACACCATTAATGCGCACGACTCGGGGTGTGCGGCGGAGCGATTTTGAGAGATGATCGAGACGGGGATGCTTCAGCGATGGTGAGGGCTTCCTGCGTAGTGATTTTCTGTGTTGAGCTGTGCGGTCCGCTTTGATCGTTGGCTGGGCTCTCTTGGAGGTCGGCAAAGATGCAAGACGAAGCGGCACAAAGAGTTGGGTAGTCGCCGTCGCCGTCGTGGTCGTGGCGGAGCGGCAGCCGGCTATCCGACCGCTTCTCCTTCAACTTTCACGTTCCTTGATTCTTCCTCGAAGCGTTCGCTACGGTATGTACCACTCAGTACTTCGCTGCCATTCAATCCGTGACAATATTGTTCCCTCCATGATGTTCGATGCCCATTGCTGAAAGTTGCAGCGACACGATAAACACTCCGACTCGTGCGTCCTCCAAGCGTCTTCGACAGAAACGCTCGATAATGCTCATGAGTCACAGCATCAGACAGCATCCACCCGCAGCTCCAGCGCCGATGCGCACACGATGCCGATAGTCGGCGCGAATCCGCACGACCATCGCGTCCTGCGCAGCACTCTACAGACTGTATGTGTAAGTTCGCGTCCACACAACTGGTCCTCGGTCATACCGAGCGTTGTTTTGCTTGAGGAGTCCGATGGACCTGACGGAAGACAACCCACCGCCTTGTCCACCCACAAGGTACTCTCCCGCTCTCGAATCAGCAGGAGGAGGGGTTGGGAGGATCTGAACGAACCAGAGACAGTGGTAGCCCCGTCCGGTGCGTCTTTTTTACCGTGCACTTTCCAGACCCGCTGAACACGTTCAACAGGCGTCTCCGTCCGGCGAGCACGCGACGATGTTCGCGGGCAAGCCGTCGTACTCGCCACCCAACAGACTCTACAGGAGCCCGTCACACACAGCAGCTGAGTCTCCGTCCTCGTTTTAACTTTTCTCCCCGATGGCTTCAGGCTCGCGTATACCCGCTAGTTACCAGTTCACGTTTCATCGCCTCGCTCGATGCCCATGATGATACCTGCACCGTCAATACCTGCGCCTGGGTACTAGACGGCGCCGGCTCGTTCTTGGGGCAGAGGATTGTATGGTGTAAGGTATGTCTGGAATGTGAAGACATATCAGCAGCTCCACTCTCACCCCGTGCATTTCCCGTACACCGCATCGTCGATGCAACCGCTCTCCTCACGCTCTCCGCCTCTCCTGCGCCCTCTGAGGATGCACGCACCAAAGCTGTCACAGCCTCAGGCTGTGCGATTCCCATGCACCAGATGTATGTCAGTCAGCGATAGTTGATACGTTCTCCGCTTCAGATATCTATGCAGCTGTAGGTTGGCTGTAGGGTGTACGAGTACAAGGGACCCTGCGTTCATATCGAACACTTCTAGCCCTCCAGCTTCATCCCCGGGAATGCGAGAAGGGCCCAAAATAATGCTGTACCCCCGGCGCTGCAGTCTCACAAGCAGTGCCGAGCGGTGTTCCATTTTTTTTGCGTGGAATAGGAAGAGGAGCTAGACGAGAAGGTCTCGTGGTGTGCCGGCGGTGCTTGTACAGCCTTCAAGGGATCACTGGACATAAAAGTTCGCTCGCCCTCGTCGTTACCTGCCACCTCCCGACTGCTCTGCGAGTCGACTCGTCCGGTTTCCTTCAGCCGTCCACGGAGCACCCATACGAACTTCGCACGTGTTTTACAATCTCGCTTTTGGCTGCGACGCTGACCATCTCCCGGCTTCCGGTACCAGGTCAGAGCACACATGTGGCTCCTCAGCACGGACCGCGCGGAGCTTCATTTCTTCACAGCTCCCGAGGACGTCCGGGAGGGGTACGCGATCCTCTCCCACGTCTGGGACAGAGTTGAGCAGTCGTTTAAGGAGCTGCGGAAGCTGGAGAAGCGATGCGCCGCGACTGGCGACGTCCCGCGGAACCTCGTAGGCGACAAGATCAGGCGATGCTGCGAGCTCGCCGAGCAGCACGGGTACAAGTGGGTCTGGATCGACACCTGCTGCATCGACAAGTCCAGCAGCGCCGAGCTGTCGGAGGCGATCAACTCCATGTATCGCTACTACTCCCACTCTTCCATCTGCTACGCACACCTCGGCGACATCTCTTGTGCCCTGCCCGCCACATTTGTCAACAACCTGCCGGACACGGATCGACAGCCTCCGCTCGGGTTTGCCCAAAGCCGGTGGCACCAGCGGGGATGGACGCTGCAGGAGCTCATTGCTGCTCCTTTCGTTGTTTTTGTTGATCGGCAATGGGGGGTGCTCGGATCCAAAGCTGGCTTCGCCGAAGCCTTGCAAGCCTGCACGGGCATTCCCGAGTGCCTACTCAAGCACGAACAGCAGCTCAACGACTTCAGCATTGCTCAGCGGATGTCGTGGGCCGCACACAGAGTGACGACACGTCTCGAGGACGAAGCGTACTGCTTGCTGGGAATCTTCGACATTCAAATGCCCACACTCTACGGAGAGGGACGAAGAGCTTTTCAGCGCCTGCAGGAGGAGATCTTGAAGAGAAGCGAGGATACGACTCTCTTTGCATGGGGATGTAGCACTTCTCTCCAGAGCTTAGCGAGGACGGTCCTGCCTCCGCATACCCCGGGCCCGCTTTTCGCGCATTCTCCCGCCGTCTTCAATTGGCCACACTGTCACAGGGCAGGTTGCACGGGAGTCGTCTTTGATTATAATGATTCCACTGCTTCGATGTGCCCGGCCCTTCCATCTGTGCGTCATGTCAGACTAATCTTCAGCCATCCACGCGTTGCTGATGATAGTGATATTCCTCCTGACAGTCTTCTGACGCTGACGCAATCACATTGACCGTGACCCCGCGCGGAGTGCTCGCCCACATTCCCATGATGGAGACCGACTTTGCGACTCTCGCAGATCTGCGTTGGACATGCAACAGAAATAGTCGGTCGTTCCTACTCCTTTCCCACCGTCCTATGAGACAAGATGGATATCCATCTTATAGCATATGCGAAGATGGAGAGGCGTTCCCTGACCACCGTGGGCGCAAAGCCATACTTGCACCGCACCGCTCGTATGTCTTCCCAGGGGACAGCATGTGGCGATGGAGGGATGTGTACCTCCTCCATCATCAACCTTCCAACCCCACGTCTCGACCGTGTCCCGCCATATTGCCGATGAATGTGCTACTCCGCCCCCCTCAGCGATTCCGCTTTCCCAGCCCGATCATCCAGGAGTTCATTGACACTCTCAACGGAACAACCATCACCGTGACTGGCGGGCCTATGGCGCTCAACCACTATGCGTTGAGCTTCACCGCAAACGTGGGGCTCACAGATGACAACGTCCCGACGACATTCGGTTTTGCGAATCAACCTTATGGCCTAGAGCTCAGCGTGATCGTTATCCAGGTCGGCCGGTGCCAGCGCCTCGCGCCCCAGTCTGGGGATGCGTCATTCGCATATGAATGGATACCCCCACGGAAGGACATGTCGCTGTGGGCGCGCCCCTGGCTAGCCTCACAGCTGCCTAGTACGGAAACACTGCGCTACGATGGGCACGACTGCGTTACGGATCATGTCAACCGATGGCCGCGGCAGAGCAAGGACTTCTCCTTTGTCCTTGATGAGTCGATCTGCTCTCTCACCATCCGACTTTCCTTCCTGCCATCTGCCCTGGACCCGGATGGCCGTACGCTGCATGCGTGGGCGCGATGGCAATTTGACTTACGGGCACCAGCCACTCGCTGGGTTGGATAGCCGACCGATCCAGCCAAGTAGCCGCGCACTCTCGTCTCAGACTTGATACCAGTTTATCGAAAGGGATATTCGAAGCTGCTCACCAGCCTCCTCCTCGTCCAGTCTAGTACGAATTATCACCTCTCTTCGTCGTGCTGCTCACTTGCCTACCTGGGCCGCTCTCCTGAGGCTCGCTCGGGTGACGCGCGCAGAGGTCGGCAGTTGTCTGTCCTGTCCTCCCTGGGCGCGGCGGGGGCTTCAATTCGGTCGTGCTCATACTCGAGCAGCTGGCCTTCCGGTCTCGTGTCTCGTCGTCGGACAATGCTCGACGTGATCCCCGACAGTCTCGAGGTGGCGTGAGATGGCTCAGCGCCGTCTCAATCCCACAGTATTCCTGGGATGGTGAACCTTACATGGGTGCGGTTTGGACTCGGAGGATTGTGCGAGGGAAAGATTGGGAGACGACGACCACGTATCTTACACACGAGATGGACAANTTGGGAGACGACGACCACGTATCTTACACACGAGATGGACAAAACACGAAACGGGCATGTACGACTAGTTAGGGCTATGAGGCCCGACGATGCTTGCGATGGCACGCAGAGGTCTGGGGTCCGGACGGCGCGGGGGCCTGTCGAGGGGGAGGAGAAGTCCTCCACCAGCGTCGGAACTCATATGGATCTCTGAGTGGAAGGTCATCAGCGTGATGCACCTGGACGAGCGAACCAAATCCTACCTTGACCATCGACCACTGCACGATGACATGCTTCACGCGCTCGACCAGGCTCTGCTTGCACAGGTCGCACGAGAGACGCTCCCCAAGCGGCAGATACGTAGCCTCGATCTCGCTTCCGCGGAGGTCTGCAATGAGTCAGCTTCACTCGAGCACGACGTCAAAACGAAAATGGAGGACGCTACCTGGTCGCATGTCCCAGGCGAGATACGCAGAAGCGAGGGTCCACGCTCGCGTGAAGCTCTTCTGTTCCGTGAAATCGCACTCCTGCGTCGG
>WJSG01020079.1:0-12012 GCA_016618145.1 Sanghuangporus lonicericola
GTCCACAACCTTGATCTGATACGGTGCAGATGTCGGGCGTAGCTCATGGTCTTCCAGATGCCACCTGTACGCCGCTAAGTAGTGCGGTCCTCGACACGGGCGGGTACGGGTCAAGTACTGCCGTGACGAGCTCAGCATGTCCGTCTCGGCAGATCCGGTCCTTCTTAACACGCCTTCACGTCGAACCTGTGAGTCTTCATCCTGGCAACGAGGGTGACATTCTGTGAACTCACACGGCGCCGGACCACGGTTCCGCATCTTGAGACTGTCGGAATTCNCACACGGCGCCGGACCACGGTTCCGCATCTTGAGACTGTCGGAATTCACGCGGTACGCCTCCGAGCGTAGTCGCGATGGTGCGACGTCATGCCAAGACGGGCAAGACGTCGGGCTTAGTAATCATCTGGTATGCCCGACTCGCAGTATGTAGAAATGTCTCGATCATGTACATAGATAGAAGTCATAGAATAGTATAAACTAGCAGTAACGTGCCTCCGCCACGAATTGAGGGCCTGTCTGCTAACGTCCCTTGCCAGAGAGGTCAAATAATAAACTCCGCAGGAGAATAAGTAACAGAGACGCGACTGAAGAGTGACTTTCAGTTCATACTTTGTTAGTACTGACTCAAGCGCTTGCTGGCGCTCTCTCCAATCTCGACGTCCCTTGCCTGCCAACCTCTAGGCCCGCTGCTGCAACGCTTGCAGGCTGATCAGAGGAGCTTATGCCACCCTTGCATAGAGAAATTGCATTAAAGAGAGCAGTCTGTGCTGCGAAACACGCAAACTTACCATCTTTAGAAATACCCCTTTCCTTTTCTGTCCGAGATGAGTTACTATAGAAGATACAGTGCGGACGCGAGCGTACTCGTCGTCCTTGTTAATCGTGATGTATCGTATTGTCTGACAGGTTATGAGCCCTGTCTGGCTCTGACCCTGTACTCAACTCGCTCTCGATCCGCTTTAACGCCGTTACCCCATTATCTCCGTGCTTCTCGTACCTTGTCCCTCGCTTCTCAATCTCGATCTCGAACTCTGACTCTATCTCGTTCCTGACCCTATCGCATCCATCTCCCCATGACCGACGACTCCTCGACTTCTTCATGGCGAGTTGCAGTCCCATTGGGCGGCAAGTCCCAGTCCGTCACGCGCTTGGAGAGGAGACAGGCTCGGAGGGAGGAGAGCCACAGTCCCTCGATCACCCCAGTTGCCAAAACAGGAGGTGAGAATGCGTGACATTGCCCGATTCGTAGGGAGTGACGCACGGGCGCTCCAGCCACTCACGCATTGTGAGATTGTGAGAGCACGCTCAGCTACGTGAGGGACTGGAACTCGCGCCTGGCTGTTGCCGCCGCCTGCGCATTCTCGCGGGGTTCCCTGCCAGATTGGCGGGGGTGGAAACCGCATTCCTCCCGGATGAGTCCTAGTCCCAGCCCACCAAGTCCCAGTCCCATTAGCGAGTCCTAGTCCCATTGCGCGCCCTCGCCTGCGCGACCTCACGGGCGCTTAATCTCGTGTCTCTCATCGGGCACAATGCTCGTTCTGGGCTTCCTGTAGGACTCTCTGAAGCCATTAGATAGCACTTATTTTACAATGTGATTTGCACCTTTTGGGACATTTTTCTGAGCAGAATTGAGCTCGGAACCTGCGCCAGTACATGGTCGGTTGCCGCTCTTGGTCCACAATCCGAGAACCTTCTGACCGTGTCTGGCATAGGTGTCTTGAACAAGCGGGATGAGTATCTCCAAGGCCATCAGACCAAGGTAGCGCAGATGATTATTAAGAAGCTTCGTAAGTCCTGTTTGATTGTTCTTTGAATTGCTTCTCACACTGATGGCTGGTAGGCAAGATCACCGGTTACAAAGCCTACAAGATGTTCTACTCCGCATTCGATGACAAGGTGACGGACAAATGGGGTATCGTGATCGTGAACTGGCCGCTCAAGGACCTGGTCGCCCCGAGTAGCATCCGCTCGATCACAGAGCTGGACGTCCTGGAGGCTGCATGGAGTAGCGGAAGCTGTAGGTTCCGCAAGCTCTCAGCTGCCGAAGTCGAAACTTGGAGGGCGCAGCGAGCCCCGAGCAATGGCGAGTCTGAGGCTGAGGAAGCCGGGGAGGCCCCAGCGCGCTCCTGTGTCCCGCCGGTCCATGCGGTCACAATGGAGAGTGGCGCTGCGGTGAGGATCGCGCACTCAGGTCCCCGAAAGCGCCGCTCGGACTTTCAAGGCACTCATCAGTCTAAGAAGAGAAGGGCGAATGCACCTTGCGAGGCCGAGGATCCCCAGAGCGACGCCCCCGGCCTCACACGCTCTAACTCCTCTCCCTCCGCGGCAGGTTCCTCGAACCCACGGCAACTTCAGAGCTCCGCAGTGGCGGCGCGCTTGGCATGTTCGAGCCCGGCACTGACGACGGACTCCCCGGGCCACCGTCACCGGAGTGCACATCCCCCGTCAATGACATCAAGCACCCCCCAGACCCCAGTGATGAATGTGAGCCCAGCGCCCCTGTTCCAGAGCCCCGCGCTGCCGTCCCAGAACCCGTCGCTGCTATCCCAGAGTCCAGCCATCCCGTTTCACCCTGCGACCCCGTTCCCAGATCCTCTCCTTTACGATCCGCTGATCCCGCCCTCCACTCCGCTCATCCTCGACTCGACTCTCTGCCACCCCGAAGCTATGGGTCTCCACGGCGCAGCCACCGACTTCGACTACGCTGCCCTGACGCACGGAGAGGGCGGCATGTTTCCCATGATCTCGCAGCCTCAGCACTCCATCAGCCACATGCAGTCCCCTTCATTCATGTCGATGAGCTCGTCGCTCACAGATGAGCTCAGCGGCTCCTCTGGTATGCTCCTGTCGACATCTTTCCATGGTCTTCCCGGTCTTGATTATGCAAGTTTCGAATTCACTCACAACACAGCCGCTTCTTATGGGCAGATGGATCTGCCATCGCATGATCATCTCCTCAGCACCCTCATGCCTGCGTCCACAAACATGCCGCCCATGTCTCATGGTCCCACCCCAATGCCTACATCGTCCGGCAGCCAGAACGTGCCCCCTGAGTAGAGTAGATCAGTAGTACTCAACTACTCTCTAACTACTTAGTCACGTACTTAATTTGCATACCTCGTTACTCGCATCGTACGCCCCTCGGTCGCCGGCAGTTCTCAATGCACTGCCCGAGTATTGAAGTCAATGCTATCTAATATTCAATATTAGCACTTGTAATTGCAACCTTGCCGCTCGCTGACGCCTCTCGTTCAGAGTTCTCGTGTGCTGTACCTGTCTGTGCTCGGATTACAGCTCAAAGGCTATTGACGTCTTTGTGGGAGCATTGTAACCTTACTGCAAAAAGGTCAGGCGAAACGACCAGAAAATAACTGAGAACGCGAG
Organism: Sanghuangporus lonicericola; assembly: GCA_016618145.1. Taxonomy (NCBI): domain Eukaryota; kingdom Fungi; phylum Basidiomycota; class Agaricomycetes; order Hymenochaetales; family Hymenochaetaceae; genus Sanghuangporus; species Sanghuangporus lonicericola. The sequence continues at coordinate 3,385 of WJSG01020079.1, forward strand.
CTCGCTGTGGGCGCGAGCACGCACTTGGCGTCTGTCGAGGCTGCCGGCGGGAAGGTTTCTCGGATCGTCGTTTCCCATTGCCCCAGTGGTCCTGGCATCCCATATCAAGGACCAATACGTCGGCGCTGAGCTGTATGCCCAGTTAGCGAGAAGAACGAGCCAAAACGGCCGAGAACTCACCGAGAACTCGAGCTCGCTGTGGGCCACAGCGAGCATGGACTCCCGCACGACGATGGCCACTTGGCGCCTCTGGGAGTTGCCGGCGGGAAGGGAGGAGGGACCGGAACCCCGGTCCCTCGGATCGGAAGAACAAGAGCCGGGGCGCATGTCGGATGACGCGTGCCTGGGCGCGTACTGCCCCCCTCCCCCGCCGCCATCCCGCCCGCGATTGCCATCGGTCCAGCGGTTATGGAATCTTGTACTGTGTACCAATAGATGCGCGCCGAGAAATAGACCCAGTTAGCAAAACGAACGATCCCCGAAACGAGCAAGAACTGACGGAATAACCGAGCTCGCTGTCGGGCACAGCGAGCACGGACCTCCGCGCAGCGTCGGGCACTCAGCGCCCTCTCCGGCAGTGTTCGGCAGGCCGCCATGGCCGCACGCGCTGTGCTTGATGGCGCCTGATGGCGAGCTGATGGACTCCGGGGCTACCTGGTGCTGGCCGAGGGCGGTTTGTCCAGATTTATAGGATTACACGCGCATCAGCGCTGGTTGGGGCTAGTTAGCCTCCTGTGAAGACTGGTACGGGAGGCTAACTAGCCTACTTATCTGTGATGTCGAGGTGGGGCCTGATTACGACATGTCTCTTCGCCACTGGTGAAGGTGGTTTGGTGGACATTGAGGAACTGTGTCATTGTCGTGACCTTTGCCCAGGCTTCCCTACATATAATTTGGTCAGTTTATTTTCTGCGGTACCGAAAATGCGACTGACTGTGCGATTCTCAGCCCTTCTAGTGCTTCATAGTACGAGATCTTCAAGACATCTTTAGCGAGGTGCTGGAGGTATGGGAGCTCCTCGTTGCGCCAAGACTCGAAGCTGTCGTCAGTAAGTCCATGGAGGGCCTTGAAGTTCTCCACAGCCAGTGTGTACTCTGCGATGATTGCGAGGGCCTGGCGAGAGTTATTGTAGAGGAATCGGACATCATAACACGCATCACAACTTCCAAAAATATTTGAGGCGTCTGGATCAGACGTTTTCAGACGTTTTCAGATGCTTTTCAGACAGTTGCAGATACGTCAGAAGTTCAGACTCCAGATCATTTCTGCTCACTATGAAAACATTGCCGGCCGCTCCTTTGACGGCAAGATTATGCATGCAAATCCTTCGTAGACTTGCTTACACCTCTCCATGATTGCTCCTTGCCGGCCATTCGGAGTGAGGTTGCCTGAATAGGCCTCAGGAGGTGCCGGCATTGAGCGGTGGATTGCCAGCCAGTCAGGGTGATTGAGGACATTGCAGGGCTACAGAAAGATTCTAGGAGGCCCACAGAGATAAATATTACCGAAGTTGTGCAGACTTGGTCAGTTGGGAAAGACAATGTTTTAAGCTCATTAGCGCCCGCACGTTCAGACTTCCAGACACTGCAGACAAATGGGGAAATACTGATGCGTACAGAGCTCAAGATAGCAATCTCAATCCCATTGAGCGAAGTGAAGATCAATATACTGGAGCCAATGAAAGTGGGATGCAAAATGGACGGTGCACGCGACGGCGTTCGACGCGAAGAATATTTGCTCACATGTCTCCAGGTCTTCGAGGCCTAGATACTTGAGGTAAAGGGGGTGAAAGCGCAGCTGGCAGAGACGATTGTGTGCGTGGCCATGGAATGCGTTGATGGCTAGGATAAATCGGAGGGCGCGTGCCTGAGCGCCAAGTGAGCTGTTCCCGATGGTGGCTGGGAAGGAACAGGCAATGTCGTGCCCGACCCCTTGGTCCTCGCCGTAAACCTTCATAATCCGTGCTGAAGTTGCTAGAGGATACTTGGCTCTGGATAGCAGACATTGTGTTAGTATTGAGTATTGTGGGAGACAGCTCAATAGAAACTCACAGCTCGCCAGAATGCCGCATCTCAACAACAGACTCAACCATGCCATGACGACATGCACAGAGGAACACCCCGGTTCACTCCAAGACTCGGACACCGCTCCCTTCAGCTGAGCCAGCGTTCACGCACACTGAGCGAGGATTGGCGGCGGCGAAGTTGATGGTAGAACTCAAGGGTTCATAGACTGATGGTGAGCTTAGGCTGTGATGGTGTACAGCCCAGCAAACCGTGGCAGATGAGGGCGACGATGGCGAGTTCATTGTGTGCTTGGGAGACTTGCAGGACGGGGGTGTATTCTGTACGAGGTCGGAGGCAGAGACGCACGAGATGACGATGATGCTCATCATCCAAGTTGACAGCTGTGACCTCAAACTTGTAGACGTTGGCAGCGGGCGTGTCCAATGGTGGAGGTGCAGCTACGAGGTCAGCCATTTGAGCTGCCCAGGCTTCTTGGCTTGCACGATTCCGGTCAAGCCGTGTCTGTTGGTCTTGCCGACATCGGGGGCCCTTCCATTGTCGAGCACTTTGGGCAGCCCACATGTCAATGCGAAAAGATCAGGCAACATGGACTGATACTCACCTCGTCAATGCCGCAAGCTGGGCGGTAGTCCATGCATCCCCATCCCGCATATTCTCTGCGGTGGGCTCCTCCTCCCATTCATCAGCCGGGTCCTCCTCTCGCTCTCCAGCCCTCAGCAATCCCACATTCTCTGCCATGAGCTCCCGTACCTCAGCCATCAGCAAGTCTATATCTGCCCCTGTCTCGACTGCGCTATCTGCAACGAGCCGTCGAGACCTCTGCAAATGAGTCAGTAGTGGCTCTGGTACAACAAACACGGCGTACATACCATCCGTCAGGCATCATTTGGTCTCTTCTTCAGCCAAGCAATCTTGATGGAGGTCAGCGAGGGTGCTGTTGGTGGTGGTAATGTTGCCGTCGTCATTGAGCGACATCGAATGAACCCCCCAGGACATGGACGAGAAGCCTGCCTTTTGCTGCCACTTGCTAAACATCCTATGGGCCCAAACAGAAACTGTGTATGTATGTCGCGGTGTGCTCTGGAACGGACGAATATCACAAACCCAAGATGTTCCTCACGGCTGCTGTGGAGAGCTTCATCCACAAAGTGCTCGGCATGGAACCCCGTACGCTTGGCTTGAAGCTTAAATCTTGGGCTGTTAGCAAGCTCTTTGACCAGTGTAAGATCATTTTCTCATGCTCTTGGTATGCTCTGTGCTAATCTCGCTCCCAGCCCTCGTGAAGAAGTTGCCCCCGCTTGCAAAGGCCATCAGCTTGTGCCGCCAACTGATTCAGGAGGGACTTGGTAAGAGTTCGAGTCGATACATCTCATAAAGGATCTAACTGCTCGCTACAGATTGTATTCTTTCAGCATCTGGAAGCACTGGCAAGAAGAAGAAGGTCGTCATGAACTATGACAACTACAAAGCAAAGATTGTTGAGGCACACGCGGTCAAGCTCTTTGGATGGCCTTGCGGGAAGATGGCAAACCCAGGCACCATTGGGCGTGACAACGTCTACGCGCTTCTCAACGCACTAGAAGGCCCGCACAATATGTGCACTTGCTATTGGATCCGGCTGACCGACAAGCAGCTTGAGGCACGCAAGATGCGCAATGCCGAGCACGTGAAGAACAGTGAGGTCGTATACAAGCCCCAGAAGAAGGTCCAACGGAAGAAGAAGCCTGTGAAGAGCGCGGAGACTGTTGAATCGAGCGACGAGGAGGGGAGCGGGGAAGGCTTGCAGCACGAGGGCTCAGGTGAAGTCTCTGACTAGACTAGTGTCCCTCTTGTCCTCTATACCATTGCGCTCGCATTCCCTGTATATCATCCCACTACGTCTGAATGTATACGCTTCATTGTTGCGCTCGCGTGCCGTCACTTGGTTGCAGCGGCCAGCCCATAGGATGTACAGTATAATATGTTGGGTACTGCAGATCTACGCAATCTTCACCCTCTGAAACCCATCACGCTGTAATCGCGTGCTCACAACGATTGTATTGATATATATATGTACCTAGTACAGTGGGAGAGTGCACCAGAAGTCGAGCTCGCTGTGCCAGACGATAAGCGCGCCAGACGTGCGATGGCGGGCGCTGCCGCAGCGGCGGCGGCGATGAGCGCAGTACACTCATGGGATATAATCTCGGGCGACTCGGGGATATGGCGGCTGGGAGAATTATGTAAGGGACAGGCTGTTGTTGCCCTAAAGTGAAGTGCTGTTTGCTGGGTAATCTGCTGGGTCAGTGGAGAAGGGCGAATCCTAGCTAATTGGCTATCAGGAGCGATCAGGTGTTCTAGCTAAGTAACCAGAGGTACAGTGACGCCCAGGTGTGGAAGGTCGTAGCCACAGTGTCAATGGGGTACTCACTGAAGGACAAGCCGGTGAGCGACTCCTCACGCAGACGAAGGTTGGCGAGCTCATTTGTGGCCGACCGAAGCTGGGCGACGAGGACGTTTGCCCGGATCCGGCAACTCTCAACGAGTGAGTCAAGGATGTTTGAGGGCAGCTTCATGGACTTGTCGACAGTCAACTGAGCTGTCGAAGCCGGCCGACGAGAGCGCGAAGGGGCGAGGGCACGCGTGACGGAAATGGAAGAGGTGGCAGTGGTTGCCGCTGGTGCACACTAAGCGCCTGAGATGTTATGTGCCAGCGAGCCAAGGGGGGAGCAAAACAAAACTTTGGAACACTGACTATCGAAACCCAAACATCAGGACCCCGGAAACTTGTTTGCTCCGTATGGCAATTCGTGTCGGTAAGTGGTCGGCAGTGAGACTCTGCAATTGCGATGTATCTTGAGGAGTCTTGACATCGGTTGTCCCAGACAGGTCTACCGTGAATGCGCCAAGCCGTACGGTGTGTAGAGAGCCAGACAAGTACAGGGCGGGGAAGCGGCAAGTAGTGGTTGAATCAGTACTGTACCGTATCAGTGTAAGGCTGGATGGTGACAAGCTAGAACTTAAACGGGCTATACAGTTGAGTCAAGAGGCTGCAAGAACTTGAGACAGGGTGCAAATCACAAAAGCGGCAAATTGTAAGCCGGTCGTAGGCTCCACTGACGGGAATCACATGAGACGTGAATTGGCACAAGCTGCGTCATTCCAGTAGGGATACATGGGATCAAGCACGAGAAGAGAGACATACCTGCGTCGTTCCAGGAAAGACTGGGGAACGACGCAGGCGGCGAGCGGCCGATATACATGTACGCGTCGGTACCGAGATGTCTGAAAGCAGTAATCTGAATGCTGAATCGGGAAGTAAGCGTGTAAACCCTAGCATAGGGGTTACACTCCTCCACATCAGCACCGGGCAGCCAGGAGTCCGAGCCGGGTCCGTAGCCGCGCCAGCGGACAAGATATTGCCAGCCGCGTCCGCGGGATCGGCGGTCGAGGATGCGGTCGATGAAGAACTCTTCTTGTCCTTCAGGTGTGACGATCGGTCCCGGTTCAGGGTGTGCTTGTCCAGGGAAGAGGGAGTCGTTGTTCGGCATGAAAGGGCGGAGGAGAGAGGCGTGAAAGGTGGGATGGATGTGTGTGGTGGTGGGCATATCGAGGGTGTAGGTGGATGTCTCGGGGTGTGCAACCGTGATGGTGTAGGGTCCGTCGTATCGTACCATGAATTTGGCGACACAGTGGTTGCCTCGTTGCATGTACGCGCGTCGACGGTGGAATGTAGAGAGCAAGACCTTATCTCCAATCTTATACGGCAACTCTGGGTCACGATGCGCATTGGCCGCAAGGGCTTGGTGTGTTTTGGCCAGCAAGAGGTTGTCTTGTGCTTCCATCGTGTCCGTCTCAATATGTTCGAGGAGTGCGTGAGCGCGCTCGCCACTGTCGTCGAAATCTGCGAGGGCAACATCGGTGTCAGCACGAATGAGGGGAGGGATGACGCGAGGGGAAGCGCCATGGCGTAGCTGGAATGGCGAGAAGCCGGTAGAGGTATTCTTGGAATTTATGATCTAGAAGCGGATAAGCGGGAGAGCGCGGGACCAGCCCTTCTGGTTGCGCTCGACATGGTACCAAAGCATCTGGATGACTGTACGGTTAGTGCGTTCACTGGCTCCACCAGTGAGACAGTGTAGTGCGCGCCAGAAACGTGACATGAAGAGTTTATCACGATCTGAAATAATATGAACTGGTAAGCCATTCTCGCAGTACCAATGGGTGAAGAAAACTCAGCAAAATCTTCAGCGGTCTGGTCATAACGGCATGGGATAATGCGGATTTCGGAGTTCAGGCGGCAAGTTATGGTGGCAATGCAATCGAAGCCGTGGTCTGCTGGGAGTCGACCAATGAAGTCAATCGTGATGCTCTGCAGTCGAGCGTCGGGAACGGGTAGGGGATGGAGAGGACCGCGAGGTTTGTGATTTGGAGTCTTGTTGCATTGACATTTGTCGCAGCCAGGGACATAGAGTTGCTCGAGGTCGCGGCGCATGTTCGGCCAATAGTACGAGTGACGTAGGAGCCCGTATGATTTCTCAGAGTCAAAGTGTCCCATAGCATCGTGGGCAAGGAGGTAGAGAGACTCGCGAATCTCAGGGACTCGAGGGATGCAGAGGTGGTCGCCGACGAAGAGGAGACTGTCGGTAATGGAGACTCCGGCAATGTCCTTGCCGTTGAGTGTACCTTGCTTGAGTGCGACAAGAGGGTTGGCTCCGTCGTTACTGAGGGAGCGGAGAAGTCGTTTACACCAGCGATCGTCAGCGTAACCGGTGCAGATGCGTGATAGCCAAGCTGGGTCGTTCGCGACTGAGAGCGTGTGAATAGGAGCAGCGGCGACAGCAAGAGGAAGGTGTTGTCGTGTGAGCAAGCAGGAGGCGTAACGTAGGTGTCGGAGAGCACAGACAAACAGCGGGGAGGAGAAGGGTGTTGGGATTGGAGGAGGTCCTACTGGAGGAGAGTCGGGTGATGGGGGAAGGCGTGAGAGGGCATCTGTGACAGAGTTGTCAGCACCACGAAGGTATACAATACAGAAGTCGTATTGTCCGAGGAATTCTTGCCAACGTGCTTGACGTCGCGAGAGGTGTTTCTGATGATTGGAGTTCTCTAATGTCCGGTGGTCAGTATAGACAATGAAAGGAACTCCGAGTAGATCGATGCGCCATTTCTTGAGAGCGCGAACGATGGTGAGGAGTTCCTTTTTGTGGACCGGATAATTGAGTTCCTCTCCAGAGAGTTGTGCAGATTCAAAGGCGACAGGTCGAGCAGTTTCAAGAGTGGTGCCATAAGATAGTACGGCGCCAGTGCAGAAGTCGCTAGCGTCCGTGGAGACAAAGATCTTATTGTTGCCAAGATTGTTGTGGTTGATTGTTGTGAGACACTCGTGAGAGACGACAAGTCGTTTGATGGCATCAAAAGCATGGCCGTGCTTCGTAGTCCAGACGAAGTTGGTGTTGGCCTCTTTGCAAGTGAGGGGGTTCAACACGGTTGTGTGTTCAGCGAGACGAGGGAGGAAGGTGGAGATATAGCGGACAAGGCCGAGGAACGAGCGGACGTCGTTGGAAGAGCTTGGGGTTGGCCAACTGAGTATCTTGTCGACCTTAGAGCCATCAGGGGACATGCCGTCGCAAGAGATGCGGTGGCCGAGGAAGGTGAGATCTGTCTTCTTCAGTGAACAGAATAGGTTATTAGCACGTAGAGCGTTAAGAATCGTCTCAACGTTACGACGGTGTTCTTCGAGTGTCTGGGACCAGATGATGATATCGTCTAGGTACACATGGCAAATGGATCCAATGTGTGGGCGAAGGGCGGTGTACATGTGTCGCTGGTGAGTCGAGGGTGCGTTCCGACATCCTTGCGGCATGACGGTCCACTCGTATAGTCCGAACGGGGTGGTGATTGCGGTGTACTTGATATGATCTGGGTGGACGCGCGTCTGGAAGAAGCTGTTTGTCATGTCTAACTTACCCCAGATCTTACCGCAGTTGAAGAACCGGGTGTCTGAAGACCCAGCAAGATTGGACATGTCGAGAACGGCCACCGGCAAGCCTCAGCAAGTAGTCAAACAATGTCAGAGGAGGATTCTCCTCCAACGCACGGCTGAGCGAGTTTCTGATGGCCGCATATGTTCCTCGGTCATTGGCATGCTGAAGTCTGAGCACGTCTACGTGTCGGTTGTCGTGTTTCAGCCTTGCTGATATGTTTCCGCTGTCTATACCTTCTGAGCACGCAAGAGCATTCAGAGACAGCATAGTTACACAATTGTACATGGTTCGAGCTCAATGGAACAAGTCTGATGTGTCTACGCCCAGTGGCAAGAAAACACCGCAGATTCAGGACCCCGGAAACCTGCGGGGGGGTACCGGGGGGGAGTCCGTGTCAAGCGCTGTGTTTTCGCTCCCCCTTGCAGCGAGCACCGAAAACCCAGGGGCCGGAGAGAGGAGGAGTGCCAATAACCGAAATTCACTCTCCGGAAGACCACCGAAACGCCGGCATATGACCTCTGGGCGCTTTTGCCGGGGTCCTGCTTGCCTGCAAACGGGATCAACGTTGGTTGACCTGATTGACCGTGCTCACCTTTCGTACCTTGGCCTTTCGTCAGTCCTGTCAGTCAAATGTCGAC
>WJSG01020087.1:0-15551 GCA_016618145.1 Sanghuangporus lonicericola
GGTATGGGGGAAGGCGGGGCGGGAGGGCGGGAGGGCGGGAGGGCGCGGCAATGAGGATGGCCAGCAGCGAGGAAGCAGCTGCGTATCTAGGAGGCGGCAGAAGGGAGCCATAGACCGCGAGCAAGAAGCAGAAGGGTACAGCGAGGAGCGGGCAGCAGGCGGTGGTGAGCAGCGGGCGGTGAGCAGCGAGCGGCGGGTGCGCAGCGGCGGGTGCACGGCGCTTGCATGCCCAACCAGTTTCAGCCACCGTGGTAAACACAGCCAAATAGTGGCCAAAACACGGAAATACTGGATTTCGAACCCCGCCCTGCAAAGGCCCCAAAGCGTACGCGTTTGGCGGGGACGCATTGGGAAGGCGAAAGCGAGCGCGGTCGGGCAGCCCAAAGGGGGATGCATGCACCGTGCCCGATACGGAGGGGAGGGCAGGAGAGGAGCGGGGGCAGGTGAGGCGCCTTTTGCTTCCCAAAATGGGTGGGAAGTAGGCCGGAAAGGGGTAGACGCGGGGCCCCATGGCTGATGTATCCACCGTGCTCGGCCGTTATATCTAGAGAGGCCTCACTTACTACAGAGGGCCATACATCGCCCTGGATCACTGGTTAGACAGTGGGGATATATCCTAACTACAGTATGGCCTGGGGCCCGTCCAGTCACGAACCGCCGCCCAAAGCACCCGAAGCGCGGGCCACACACTGCGCTCATGATTGTCGAAGGGAAGGCCGCCTCGGAGTGGCAGGGGAACTACATGTTCGTCGACGACAGGATCGACGGGTACGTGCCTCCGACCGAGGTGCAGGAGGAGGAGATCGAGTCCGCTGACGACTGGGCTTGACGGGCGAGTCTCGGACCGGACACGGTCATACTGAGTTCTTGATGGACATAGCAGTCCCAGTAGCATTTCTTGTCTGCTCGTCATGTCGCGTGTGTCATACCCGCTGCAGATGCATAGTAAACACTTCTTGGAGCTCCTCAGACGGCGCTCTGGAACTGGAGGCGTAGGAGCGTACCATGAACCGCACCTCCGGGGCCGGCAAAGCTTCGCAGCACGCCTGTGCGCCATGTCTGGAAACGGACACCTGCGCGATCTTGCCACAGCATCCGCTAGAGATACGTTCACCCGGAGAAGCCTTCTGGTGAGCGGTGCCCACGGAGCGCCGTCTAGAATGCTTCTGGGTCGGTTCTTGACGTTTCGACGCAGCCGACCGGCCCTGCATACCTCTCGTAACCTGCCCGTAGAGTATGCCCGCCTCACGAGTCTCGGACTGCTGTGGCATGTGAGACATGCCTCGAATCGCCCTGCGCGAACATCCACCGGAGATGGACTTGCATAGGATGCGCTGGCCCCCTTGTCCAAGTTCCAAGAGACTGCGAGACTAAACTATGCCGTCAGCGCCGTAGAACACAGGGAAGGGATAGGACACGTACGGAAATAGCATACCGCATTGTCCGAGTCGCCGCGTGATTGCAGCGATTGCAAGACCCTGAGATGCGAGCAGGAAGTCGACCGCGGAAGCATCTCTTCGCCTCGCGTCGGCGCGCCATGGCGGTCCTCCGTCGATCTGTGACGGTCGTGCTTGACGGTCGCTGGCTCGGGACGCTCTCGGGCGGTGAGACCGCTGTTTATCTCCCGCCCTGGCGTGCCTTGACGCGTGTGCAGACGAAAATATAGAGCACGATGAGCGGACCAGCCTTCTCGTGGCGGCGCTGGCGGGACACTCCTATGGTATTGGGAGAACATTACAGCCTTCTTCGAGCGAAGACGGGGCGGTTCGGGTAGTGTCCTGTATGTATAAGTACCGTCGCCATGTTCCCCTCGAATACACTTTACCCACTCGCGGTCGGCGGAGATTGCCTGGCCTTGAAGCCACGTCGTGAGATGCCCCGGAGGATGCCAGCAAAGAGATCGTGTACACACATCCAGCACGACGTTCTCCGCCACCCACACAGGGCTCTGTGCGAATGGTCTCGGCTTCGGTCGTACGCACTCGCTGTCTCGATCGCCGGCGTCGTCCCCGCAAGCAGTCTGCATCTGAGGAGTACCTCGAGTGTCTCCTGAGCCTGTCCGGCGTCGAGTGCAGCAATGCCCGCCGGGCTAGCCTGAGCACCCGACCGTTCCTGGAATCCATACGTGCTTCTTGCGCGCTCCGCGCCCGCATAACCTCGTCCTCTTCGTGCACGAACTGAATTAACCACGGCAGGGCGCATCAGAAGGGTGCCCTGGATTCATCAAAGCAAGAACTCACCGAGAAGCAGGCCCGCATGCTTCGACGAACGTGCACCGTGTGTACGCACGCTTGACTCCGCGTTTATGTAGCACGCCCCGTGGAAGCTCCCCCCACGAAACCCACCCCGGCCGACGTCCCGTGTGAGCCCGTGTGTTCAGCGATGGGGCCGAGGGAGGTACGAACTGCAGGGAGCGCTGCTTGAGACGGGAATCAGCTCAGGTGCAATGTACACAAAATGCGGGAGAACGAGGACGCACAGGGACGTGGTAACCACTCGTCACCTCGTAGCCGATCTGGACCCTGACGCACCTTCGTGGCAACGGCCGCCGAACGTCCATGCAGGACGCTAGCGAGGAGCGGGACCATCAGAACGGGGTTTGGAACGGGACGCATGGCATGCTGCATGCACGCCGCTTCATGCGTGATGCGAGCTTCGCGGCGGGTCCCTGTAGCCTCGGGGTCTTCAGGTGACGGGGGCCTGGCTGGCTGCTGCAGGACGTCCCAATGAACTCTACCCCAGGCTCCGACCACTGGTCCCGTCGGGAGGTGCACGAGCACAATGGAGGCCCGGATGCGGGCACTGGCGGCGGGAGTTGTGCCACTGGCACTGCAACGACGTCGCCACGCACACTCCCGGCTGGGCACAGGTCTGGGGAAGGACGGCATCAGAACGCGTTGTGCTTGCGACTGGCGAGAAGCACGGGAACGCACCATTGGGTCGGACTCCTTCTCGGCGACCAGAAGCGTTACGACATCATGCCTGGACACTTCCTGCGAGGTTCCTGCCGCAGCACGCGCAGGAATCGGGACGGATGTCACTGGTAAAAATGAATATTCAGGACGCAAAACTTTATTGTGTCAACAAGCACGCGAACGCATACCTGGAGGGGACGGAGCGCTCACCTGCCAGCTGCCTCATGCGCACCGAGCTGCGTTCCATTCGCCCGAGCGCGGTGGTCCCTGCGCATCTCACGGACGTCGGACGTCGGGCGATGCCGCAAGCGGCCAAACACTCGAACACTCGACCGCGACGGACCGAGAAGGAGTCCTTGAGTGCGGGACCCCTGGCGTCCGTGCCCGATGTCTCCCGTCCCGCCCCCTCTGCTCGTCCCGTCCCGTATGATGTATCCCGTCTTCTCCAAGCCGTGTCACCGCCCTCGCTCGCGGCTGTCGAACCCGGTTCCGGTCACCTTCCCGACCTGTATCGCCCAGACGCAGGACGCGAACGAGCATCGTGCGGCGGTGTGTGTTCAGAATGACGCTTGCGGCTGCCGACCACGCATTGACAGCGCACACGGCCAAGGGTCGCTCACGAGCGCACATCCTGCAGCGGGTGAGTCCCGCCGTCAGTCCGTCCGCTGCCAGTCAGGAACTCACGAAGGCGTTGCCGTAGCATGCCTAGAACGCGAGCATGTCAGTTGGTGAGTCACTAGTCAAGTCTGGTCTGCGCCAGAGCTCACCACTTCTCGTCGGTGAAGGTTGACAGCGTTGGGACCTGCGAGGATCTGTGCGTGAGTTCCCTCGTTCGTCCTCGTGCTGTCCATCTCTGACTGACTCGTGCCGACTTTGCCCAGCTGCAGGTATGCACACGAAATATATTCTGTAGTACATACTGGTCATGGGGTAGCAGCAGCGTACTTGCTGTAGACTTGTTTGAGCGAGCCTGCGCCTCGCCGGGTGTTCGGAAGGTGCCCACGACGTGTGGACAGGCGGACGCGGTGGACAGGACAGATGGGCGACGCAGATGGGTCTAGCACGCTCCAGCTGGGCCCGATAGCGGAGATCAGCGTGCTTCTGGCGGGTTTCGAGGGTATATCCAGCCGACTAGCACGTTGAGCAGAGACGGCGAGCGGCGGAATTCGCCCGGCAGAGATTGCGGCGGCTGGGCGACGAGACGTCGAGGGGTGGCGGGACGGACACCAGTCGGTGGAGAGCGGAAGGTGGGCGCGCGTTGCGAGGCCGTGACCGTGCGCGGGTGTGTTCCTAAGCTATAGTACAGAGCACTGATGAGCGTGCAAGACGCGTGCCCTTGTGCACTCTGCGGGCAAACTCGCGGCGGGATGCGTGGTGCGTGGTGCGTGGTGCGTAAGCACGTACGAGTCTTGGCGGGGCCGGGCGAGCGTGTTAGGCTGCTCGAGTGCGAGGGCGAGAGCGAGGGCGAGGGCGAAGGCGCAGGGCAAGCCAGCCTACACGGAGAAGGCGGGCGCGAAGGGAAGGCAGGCAGCTCAAGGCAGGGCGCAGTGGGTCCGAGGGCGAACAGATGCAGACGGCGGGGCAGAGGCGGGGCAGCCGAGTCCAGCGAACAGCGAACGGCGCAGAGGCAGGCGAGCACAGAAGCCGGGCATTGCGGGGAACGAGATCGTTCGATTCGTCTCCAGCCAATCAGCATGCTCATCTGGCAGCCCAATTTGGACCGCAAGAGCTTCCCGATAAGATCTGACAGATCGTGCCTCGGATCGGCCCAGAATGCTCTCCAGACGCTTGCGAACGTTGGCGAGCACTTGTTTCCCCGTTACGACCACCGTCGCCACCGTCCAGCTCATCGCGCTCATCCCTCTCGACGGTCTCCACACTTATTTCACGACTTTTACGACCAGGACACACTCTAGCCACCGAATAGGAGGAACATCAGGAGGACGGACACGATGGCCAGCAAGCAGGTGAGCTCGGCGAATCGTTCTCGAGGAGCGACCGCTGAACGGTGGCATGCGGGGTAGCTTGGGAAGTTGCGCCAGGTGCGTGCTCTCGGAGGCTCAACAGCGACGGCCGACTGAAGGACGCAACGCGCGCAGTTCGTCGGCGAGATGGTCCTGTCGCGGGACAAGACGATCCAGTCGGACGAGTTCCGCGAGCTGGAACACGATGTCGAGCTCAGAAGGCAGGGCCTCTGGCGGTGAGTACCTCGTACACTTGCTTCTGCTTCTTATATGCGCCCTCCTGGCGTTCGTCCTCGCATTGCCGCTCTGTCTCCGTCTATATCGGGCCATACGTGGTACGATACGCGTTGGCGCACGCTGAAGAACCGTGCCCGAGTCGTGTCAGTACTTGTCAACGTGTTGCGCTGCGGTGGCTGTATGCGCACTTTTACATCCGTGTTGTGCACATGCAGAGGCCTGTCCGTCCGCTGGACTGCGGCGCCGACGTCAGTGATTTCCGATGTTTCCGGCATCGGCAACCATAGAAGCTGCCTCGTGTCGACTGTACTGTTCGCGCACAGATCTGAACGGACTCATGGTATGCTTTCACAGACTTGACATCGCGTCTGACGACTACCGCCACTACCTCTTGAAGAAGAAGGTGTGTGAGGCGCTCGACAACGAAGACAAGGTGCTCGCCCTCGACGCGCTCGGCGGGGTCATGATCAAACATGGCGAGGAGTTCGGCGAGGACTCAGCGTACGGCCAGTCGCACGTGAGCTTTGGCCGCGCACACTGCAACATCGCGTCGCTCCAGGAGAGTTACGCGCTGACGCTCGAGGAGACGTACCTCACGGCCGTGCGCCAGAGCGAGGATGAGATCAAGGAGTATCAGGCCCAGAGGAAGAAGCTTGAGAGCAGGCGGTAAGTATGTGGTCAGCGCGGTCCTGTATCGTACGCTGACAACTGGTGTAGGTTGAGCTACGATGCCGCAGTGGCGAAGCTCGAGAAGCTGAAGACGGCGAAGAAGGTCCAGGAGAAGGACCGCGAAGAAGCGCAGGAGGAGTACGAGAGCACGAAGTCCCGCTAGTACGTCCACTCTTCCTCCACATACACTCAGCTTGTTCAACGGTACTTTGCAGCGAGGAGACCCTCGAAGATGTCCGGACGCGCATGTACTCGATCCAGGAGAACGAAGTCATCCAGCTACGCGAGCTCACAAACTTCCTGAATCTCGAGATCACCTTCGTCCAGTCATACCTCGAGGAGCTGCAGAAGGTCAAGGCCGGTTGGATAGACGAGTGCGTGCGCTATATTATTCCTGTCGGACGCGATGTTGACCGTGCATCAGGGACACCATGAACAAGCTGGGTGCACCGAAGGCGCGGCCACCACCACGGCCGTCAGCCGCTTCCCGTGCAGGCTCTATACGATCCACGAAGTCCACGAAGTCCGCGAAGAAGGCTGCCGAGGATGAAGGCGATGAGTCAAGCGATGAGGAGCCGCCCCAGATGTCCCACAAGAAGTCGCTCTCGCGCAAGAAGTCCGAGGTGGGCAGCAAGCCTCCCTCACGCCCAGCATCCCGTGCTTCTCGTAAGCGCTCCGACAGCACGGCAACGGTCGCGAGCGAGAAGGAAGACAAGAAGGAGAAGGAGAAGGAGGTGAAGCCAGAGAAGGGCTCGCATCGGCTCAGCGTCGTCGGCAGCTGGAGCGCGATGAGCTCGATGATGGGCCGCGGGAAGAAGGACAAGGAGAAGGAGAAAGAGAAGGACAAGGACAAGTTCGCGGAGCTCGACAGCGACCACAGCGACACGGACGAGTTTGGCCTGTCAAAGAACCATAAGCGTGGGTCGTCGATCCCCAATCTTCCTCTTCCGTCTACGTCGCCCAAGATGCCCTTTGGTCTGCTCAAGTCGTCGTCGTCGAAGGGTGTGGACAAGGAGAAGGGCAGTATCAAGGATAGCCGGAAGCGTGTCGTAGCTCTGCACGACTTCGCTGCAGGCTCGACTGACGAGCGGGCGGGACCGTCATCGCTGGAGGTGCGCTTCTCGTGTTACGTGACGGCAGCAATATATTTTGTTGCGCGAGATGCGATCTGCGAACCCGCGGGCAGACGCCGAGTGCTAACCGCATGCGCCGCTTCCCGCCAGAGGAACAAACGGTGCGTTATGGAGTCCACGGGCGTATACAGTGCCCAGAAAGCGCGCCGACACATGGTGTGCAGGACGTGCAGCGCAGCGTGCAGAACGCGCACAGACACTCCTGCAAACATGGTTGCGCACCGCCGGGCGCCTATTTCACGCCCCTGGTTAACCTCTTCGGCGGTGGCGTGTTGCTTGCGCTAAGAGCATGCTGCGCTTTCCACTGCCTCTCCTCTGTCTCATATGTGCTGGGTATGACTGCAGGGTGTGGAATCGGCTTGCTGTTCGACAAACAATGCCTGGGAGGATCAGGAGTCATGCACGCAGCCGCGCAGCCGTGCAGAGGACCCTGACCGTGGGGTGCGATGCGGCGCGCTGGTATGCTTCCCAGCTACGTAGGTCTGCGTGGAGCTTCTGAATACGTACATGTACAGTTCTCCGTTCTCTCCTGCCTTCGGTCCCCGAATACTTACACTGCATTCTGATTCCTTTGACTGAGCCGCACCCTTGAGACCTCTCATCATTGAGTATTCCGCTGCCAGGATGGAATGCTCACCGCTGTCGACTGCATGGATACCAGATGCTGGGGGAGGATCAGATATTCTCGAAGACAGACAGACCCTGACCGTGGGATTCCCGCTAGAAGCATTGAGGACCCTCGCTGCTCCGGCCTCTCCGAGTAGAACATGGGCACATTTGGATGCCCCCCGATGGGGTCCCGTGCTTTCCTTCATCCTGCAAGCTCACAGATCCTCACTTTGTGCTCACACTGCGTTCAGACTACTGAGAGCTTTGTGGCAACTTGGACATGCAGAAAAGGCACTGGCATTTGCAGTGAGCGACTCGCAATGCTGGAATGCATTCCAGAACCTATCGGGAGCAGATCAGTTTTCCTCCGCAGCTTCTGAAGTATATTAATAGCTGGGCCTTGGTGGGAACTCAGGGCCACATTCTAGCAGCAATCATCCAGTGCGGGCCAGGCAGGCAGTCCTCTAGTATACTTAGCTTCCAGTTGAAGTTGTGACCCTCCAGTTTGCACAACTTGGTAGAAGCTGCAGAGTGTGAGGACATGATTTGCACTCTGACCAGCCATAACTCCATCAAGATCAGAGTAGACCCTGGAAGTCCACAGCGTTCTCAGCATCAGCGCTCCGTCCGAAGCCTGTCCTCATTGTCATGGAATCCGCCGGGTGCAATGATTCTTGCCGTGCGTCTGACCTGAATCAATTTGGTTTGCAACGAGATGCATGCAGGACAAATAAGAGACGTGGCAGCAGCACAACCGTCGACTACTTCAAAAAGGCAATTGAATTTCCATAATGGATCACCGGAAAGATCTCGACACTTGAACACCGCCGCACTCGCCCCTAGCTTGCGCTACCCGACAAGCGGGAAAGCGCACAATTTCTCCTAGAACAGCAATGTCACTGCGCGTCCACAGGGTGCACGTCTGCGCCAACAGTATCCACAGACCACACTACGGACCGCGTACAAGATATAACCCCAGACGTGCGTTCCTCAGTCTCACCCCTCGCCGCCCACCTGATGGCTCCGATCAGATCTCGTCCAGCTGGCACAACCTCGCGCATGGGTGGCCGCATCATCTACTTCGACCTCCAGCCTCCGAGACTCGAAGACCGCAACCGCCTCAAGAAGGATGAGCGCGACACTGTGCGAGAGGAGCTAAGGGCAGACTGGAACGCGGAGCTCAGTAAGTCTGCCAGGCTCGGCTCAGAATTTGAATGGTCATCCCAACTAACCCTCGTGCACAGGAAGACTCACTGGAGACCCAGACGCACGGCTCTGGTGGGCGACGGAGAAGTTTGCGAGGCTGATCGTGTGGGAGCTCGGATACACATGGGCCGGCTGGCCGGCCGACATCCCCTTCCAGAATCTGAGCGACATCCCCGGCGGTGCTGCACCCCTCTTGCGCCTCCAGAACCTCTGGAAGGCCGGGACACTCAAGCTCGTCCGTGCATCCACGCAGGAACGCATGCGTGCACTCCACTACCCCGAGAGCGTCGTCCCGAACGCGCAGAACGCGCTCCCCGTCCCTCAGGCTGCCGCGGAAGGACACCCGCTCACCATCATCCAGAAACGCGCCGCTCGGTTCCGTGAGCTCGCCCGTCACATTCCTGCCCCGCCCGAGCCTCTGCCCGCGCCTTCCCAGGCCGTCGAGCATGTCCTCCACCCGCTGAGCGACCTCCGGCCTGTCCTCGCTCGCCCGCTCGACACCGCAGGCACGTCGCACGCCCAGCCTTGCGCCCGCCGTCAGCGGAGCGACATCAACGTCCCGCGGGCCCGTCCAGTCACGAACCGCCGCCCGAAGCACCCGAAGCGCGGGCCACACACTGCGCTCATGATTGTCGAAGGGAAGGCCGCCTCGGAGTGGCAGGGGAACTACATGTTCGTCGACGACAGGATCGACGGGTACGTTCCTCCGACTGAGGAGCAGGAGGAGGAGATCGAGTCCGCTGACGACTGGGCTTGACGGGCGAGTCTCGGACCGGGCACGGTCATACTGAGTTCTTGATGGACATAGCAGTCCCAGTAGCATTTCTTGTGTGTTCGTCATGTCGCGTCTGTCATATCGGTCGCAGATGCATAGTAAACTCTTCTTGAAGCTCCTCAGACGGCGCTCTGGAACTGGAGGCGTAAGAACCGCACCTCCGGGGCCGGCGAAGCTTCGCAGCACACCTGTGCGCCATGGCTGGAAACGGACACCTGCGCGATCTTGCCACAGCATCCGCTAGAGATACGTTCACCCGGAGAAGCCTTCTGGTGAGCGGTGCCCACGGAGCGCCGTCTAGGGGGCTTCTGGGTCGGTTCTTGACGTTTCGACGCAGCCGACCGGCCCTGCATACCTCTCGTGACCTGCCCGTAGACTATGCCTGTCTCTGGGACCTCTTTGGCATGAGAGACATGCCTCGAATCGCCCTGCGCCAACATCCAGGACTTGCATGGGATGCGCTGGACCCCGTGTCCAAGTTCCAAGAAACTGCGAGACCGATTATGCCGTCAGCGCCGTAGAACACAGGGAAGGGATAGGACACGTACGGAAATAGCATACCGCATTGCCCGAGTCGCCGCGTGATTGCAGCGATTGCAAGACCCTGAGATGCGAGCAGGAAGTCGACCGCGGAAGCATCTCTTCGCCTCGCGTCGGCGTGCCATCACGGTCCTCCGTCGATTCGTGACGGTCGTGCGATACGGTCGCTGGCTCGGGACGCTCTCGAGCGGTGAGACCGCTGTTTATCGCCCGCCCTGGAGTGTCTTGACGCGTGTGCAGACGGAAATATAGAGCACGATGAGCGGACCAGCCTTCTCGTGGCGGGGCTGGCGGGACACTCCTATGGTCTTGGGAGAACATTACAGCCTTCGTCGAGCGAAGACGGGACTGTTCGGGTAGTGCTCTGTATTAGAGAAGCGCGATAACGCACCGTCTCAATTTCTCCGTCGAATAAACTTGACCCGCTCGGGGTCGGCGGAGATTGCCTGGCCCTGAAGCCACGTCGTGAGATGCCCGGAGGATGCCAACAAAGAGATCGTGTACGCACATCCAGCACGACGTTCTCCGCCACGCACGCGCAGGGCTCTGGATTCTGCGTCTCTGCTTTCGGCTCCCGTCGTACGCACTCGCTGTCTCGATCGCCGGCGTCGTCCCCGCAAGCAGTCTGCATCTGAGGAGCACCTCGAGTGTCTCCTGAGCCTGTCCGTCGTCAAGTGCACCAATGCCCGCCGGGCTAGCCTGAGCACCCGACCGTTCCTGGAACCCATATGTGCTTCTTGCGCGCTCCGCGCCCGCCTAACCTCGTCCTGTTCGTGCACAAACTGAAATAACCACGGCAGTACGCATCAGAAGGGTGCCCCGGATCCAATAAAGCAAGAACTCACTGAGAAGCAAGCCCGCATGCTTCGACGAACGTGCACCGTGTGTACGCACGCTTGACTCCGCGTTCATGTAGCACACCCCGTGAAAGCTCCCACACGGAACCCACCCCGGCCGATGTCCCGTGTGTTCAGCGATGGGGCAGAGGGAGGTACGAACTGCAGGGCACGCTGCTTGAGACGGGAATCAGCTCAGGTCCAATGTCCACACAACGCGGGAGAACGGGGACGCACAGGGACGTGGTAACCACTCACCACCTCATATCCGATCTGGACCCTGACGCACCTTCGTGGCAACGGCCGCCGAACGTCTGGCGAAGAGCGGGACCATCAGAACGGGGTTTGGAACGGGACGCATGGCATGCAGCATGCACGCCGCTTCATGCGTGATGCGGGCTTCGCGGCGGGTCCCTGCGGGGTCTTCAGGTGACGGGGTCCTGGCTGGCCGCTGCAGGACGTCCCAATGAACTCTACCACAGGCTCCGGCGACTGGTCCCGTCGGGAGGTGCACGAGCACAATGGAGGCCCGGATGCGGGCACTGGCGGCGGGAGTTGTGCAACTTGACCGACGTCGCGCACGCACACTCCCGGCTGGGCACAGGTCTGGGGAAGGACGGCATCAGAACGCGTTGTACTTGCGGCTGCCGAGAAGCACGGGAACGCACCATTGGGTCGGACTCCTTCTCGGCGACCAGAAGCGTTACGACATCATGCCTGGACACTTTCTGCGAGGGTCCTGCCGCAGCACGCGCAGGAATCGGGACGGATGTCACTGGTAAGAATGGATATTCGGGACGCAAAACTTTATTGTGTCAACAAGCACGCGAATGGAGGGGACGGAGCGCTCACCTGCCAGCTGCCTCATGCGCACCGCTTCCGAGCTGCGTTCCTTCTTGCGTTCGCATTCGCATTCGCCCGAGCGCGGTGAGCCCTACGCATCTCACGAATGTCGGAAGTCTGGCGATGCAAGCGGCCAAACCCTCGAGCACTCGACCGCGACGGACCGAGGAGTAGTTGAGTGCGGGACCCCTGGCGTCCGTGCCCGCTGTCTCCCGTCCTGTCCCCTCTGCTCGTCCCGTCCCGTATGATGTATCCCGTCTTCTCCAAGCCGTGGCACCGCCCTCGCTCGCGGCTGTCGAACCCAGTGCCGCTGACCTTCCCGGCCTGTATCGCCCAGACGCAGGACGCGAACGAGCATCGTGCGGCGGTGTGTGTTCAGAATGACGCTTGCGGCTGTCGACCACGCATTGACAGCGCACACGGCCAAGGGTCGCTCACGAGCGCACATCCTGCAGCGGGTGAGTCCCGCCGTCAGTCCGTCCGCTGCCAGTCAGGAACTCACGAAGGCGTCGCCGTAGCATGCCTAGAATGCGAGCATGTCAGTTGGTGAGTCACTAGTCAAGTCTGGTCTGCGCCAGAGCTCACCACTTCTCGTCGGTGAAGGTTGACAGCGTTGGGTCCTGCGAGGATCTGTGCGTGAGTTCCCTCGTTCGTCCTCGTGCTGTCCATCTCTGACTGACTCGTGCCGACATCGCCCAGCTGCAGGTATGCACACGAGATATATTCTGTAGTACATACTGGTCATGGGGTAGCAGCAGCGTACTTGCTGTAGACTTGTTTGTGTCGTGTTGCAGCGAGCCTGCGCCTCGTCGGGAGTTCGGAGCCCGGGCGTGAGGACAGGCGGACGCGGTGGACAGGACAGATGGGCGACGCAGATGGGTCTAGCACGCTCCAGCTGGGCCCGATAGCGGAGATCAGCGTGCTTCTGGCGGGTTTCGAGGGTATATGCAGCCGACTAGCACGTTGAGCAGAAAGATGGCGAGCGGCGGCGGAATTCGCCCGGCAGAGATTGCGGCGGCTGGGCGACGAGACGTCGAGGGGTGGCGGGACGGACACGGGTCGGTGGAGAGCGGAAGGTGGGCGCGCGTTGCGAGGCCGTGAGCGTGCGCGGGTGTGTTCCAGAGCTACAGTATAGAGTACTGATGAGCGTGCAAGACGCGTACCCTTGTGCACTCTGCGGGCAAACTCGCGGCGGGATGCGTGGTGCGTGGTGCGTGTGAACGTGCGAGTCTTGGCGGGGCCGGGCGAGCGTGAAGGGCTGCTCGAGGGCTAGGGCGAGAGCGAGGGCGAGGGCCAGAAGGCGCTGGGCAAGCCAGCGTACACGGAGCAGGCGGGCGCGAAGGGAAGGCGGGCAGCTCAAGGCAGGGACGCACGTCGTGCACAGCGCATTGAGTCCGAGGGCGAACAGACGCAGACGGCGGGGCAGACGAGTCGAGCGACCGGCGACCAGCGAACGGCGCAGAGCAGGCGAGCACAGAAGCCGGGCATTGCGGGGAACGAGATCGTTCGATTCGTCTCCAGCCAATCAGCATGCTCATCTGGCAGCCCACTTTGGACGGCAAGAGCTTCCCGATAAGATCTGACAGATCGTGCCTCGGATCGGCCCAGAATGCTCTCCAGACGCTTGCGAACGTTGGCGAGCACTTGTTTCCCCGTTACGACCACCGTCGCCACCGTCCAGCTCATCGCGCTCATCCCTCTTCACGGTCTCGACACTCTTTCACGACTTTCACGACAAGACACACCCTAGTCACCGAATAGGAGGAACATCAGGAGGACGGACACGATGGCCAGCAAGCAGGTGAGCCCGGCGAAACATCCTCGGGGGGAGTAGCAACGCTGAAAGGTGGCATGCGGGGTAGCTTGGGAAGTTGCGCCAGGTGCGTGCTCTCGGGGGCTCAACAGCGACGGCGGGCTGAAAGACGCGACGCGGGCAGTTCGTCGGCGAGATGGTCCTGTCGCGGGACAAGACGATCCAGTCGGACGAGTTCCGCGAGCTGGAACACGATGTCGAGCTCAGAAGGCAGGGCCTCTGGCGGTGAGTACCTCGTACACTTGCTTCTGCTTCTTATATGCGCCCTCCTGGCGTTCGTCCTCGTATTGCCGCTCTGTCTCCGTCTATATCGGGCAGTGCGTGGTACGATACTCGTTGGCGAACGCTGAATCACCATGCCCGAGTCGCGTCAGTGTCAACGTGTTGCGCTGCGGTGACTATATGCGCACTTTACATTCGTGTTGTGCACATGCAGAGGCCTGTCCCTCCGCTGGACTGCGGTGTCATGCATGGCGCCGACGTCAGTGATCTCCGATGTTCCCGGCGTCGGCAACCATAGATGCTGCCTCGTGTGCACTCTATTCTTCAATGTGGCATCTGCTTCACGGTCGACAGTGGTCACATTTCATTCGTAATACAGTGCGGGATTGTCCACGAGACGGGTGGAAATGTAATCATACCGGCTGGCTGGACATCCACTGTCTTCCACTTCCACTCGCCTCGGTGTAAGCGGAAGGCAATAGCACCGGCCTTCCCATTTCTAGTGAGTTGTATACTCATGCTCGTGCCGAGAGTCCCAAGGACGCGCGATAACATCCCTTCGCAAGTGCATATATGCGCATACAAGCATAGCTTGGATCTGCTTGATACAAGGGAGTCACACTCATGAGTAGCGTGCGTCATCAGTGGAAGTGGACGAGCGGACATGCAGCCCACTTCGCGGCAGATTGATGACCACTTGGTTGAACTGNGCGGCAGATTGATGACCACTTGGTTGAACTGAACGGCGTACAGGCTGGCCCGTTTCGGGTGCTCGAGGTCAACAACTGTATTTTGCGCGATTTGGACGAGCGTCATGAGAAGGAGATCGACCGGCTATGACCGGAGCAAGTCTAGACGTACGCGGTCGCATACCGTACCGGAGGCGCAGTCGTCTCTGAGGACGCCCGGCGGATGGCCCTCCGTCACAACGACACTTACTTCGTGGCCGGAGCTACATCCTTGCTGCAATGCGACGCCAGTATCGCACCTGTTCCCTCCTCCTCCTTTCATCTGGCATGACGTCGCGTATTGGCAGCTGACACACGGACTCATGGTATGCTTTCACAGACTTGACATCGCGTCTGACGACTACCGCCACTACCTCTTGAAGAAGAAGGTATGCGAGGCGCTCGACAACGAAGACAAAGTGCTCGCCCTCGACGCGCTTGGTGGGGTCATGATCAAACATGGCGAGGAGTTCGGCGAGGACTCAGCGTACGGCCAGTCGCTCGTGAGCTTTGGCCGCGCACACTGCAACATCGCGTCGCTCCAGGAGAGCTACGCGCTGACGCTCGAGGAGACGTACCTCACGGCCGTGCGCCAGAGCGAGGACGAGATCAAGGAGTATCAGGCCCAGAGGAAGAAGCTTGAGAGCAGGCGGTAAGTACGTGGTTGTCGCGGTCCTCAATCGGGCACTGACATTTTGTGCTAGGTTGAGCTACGATGCCGCAGTGGCGAAGCTCGAGAAGCTGAAGACGGCGAAGAAGGTCCAGGAGAAGGACCGCGAAGAAGCGCAGGAGGAGTACGAGAGCACGAAGTCCCGCTAGTACGTCCACTCTTCCTCCGCATACACTCAGCTTGTTCAACGTACTTTGCAGCGAGGAGACTCTCGAAGATGTCCGGACGCGCATGTACTCGATCCAGGAGAACGAAGTCATTCAGCTACGCGAGCTCACCAACTTCCTCAATCTTGAGATCACCTTCGTCCAGTCGTACCTCGAGGAGCTGCAGAAGGTCAAGGCCGGTTGGATAGACGAGTGCGTGCGCTATATTATTCCTGTCGGACGCG
>WJSG01020090.1:0-20720 GCA_016618145.1 Sanghuangporus lonicericola
CAACGCGAGAGGGTATGGAGGCGAGGACGAACCTGTATGTGCTCCACCACGACTCGCCGCGGTTGCCCCACTGTGGTCCGCCAGAGTAGTGCTTCTCTGTTGTCGTCGCCTTCGTGCGCTTGTCGTATATGGTGATGTAGTGGTACAAGTGCGGCATCATGAAGCTGGCGCACACGCCCTCTGTCAGCACAAATGCGAGATCACAGCATACACAAGACGGGACAACGCACTTGTAGAAGTAGATGATCGCATGTTCGGTCTCGATCTCGATGCTCGGTGTCTCCCAGATGCGCGGGATGAGACCAAAGGCGTTCGGACGCCACATGTCGCTGTAGATCTTGCTCTCGACCATACGTCCGTCCATGTCGTACCGCAGCGTCGCTTCCATGGCCTCGTCGACGCGCGGGTCTTCAGCCGTCGGACGCGCCTTTGCGGCTGCAACTTCGCGGGGGGTTCCTGCGCCCAGGAAGTACCGTGTCGAGGAGATGACGTAGGTCATGTCCATGAGTGAACCTCCTGCGAGGGCGAACTGCCAGCGGATGTCGCTGCGGGGGATACTGCCCTTCGGGGTGGTCATGCGGGCGTAGGTGCGCAAGATGGGGCCGTATTTCCCGCTGTCAAGGAGCGCCTTGAGAGCGTGTGCTGCCGGCTGGGATGACTGGTGAGCGACACGGCAACGAGGTGGAGTGGGGGGAGACGTACATGGAATTGCCAGTGAAAGGCCTCGACGAGGATGAGCTTCTTCTCGACGGCGAGCTGGACGAGGGAGCGAGCTTCATCCGCATTTGCGGTGAAAGGCTTCTCGAGGAGGACGTGCTTGCCAGCGTTCAGGGCCTTCCTTGCCCATCCTGCGCACCACACCGCGGTAAGGTCAAGAACGCGCATATAGCGACTACGATGAATGACGTACTGCCGTGCATGCCATTCGGAACACTGATGTAGACGGCGTCGATTCCCGGCTCGTTCAAGAGTTCGTCGTAGGATCCGTACGCCTTGGGGATGTCATACTGCTTAGCGAACTTCTGGGCCTGCTCGAGGTCGCGGGAAGCGACGGCGGAGACGATGACGCCCCCGTGGCTCTTTGCAGGGTGGATGATGGCGGCAGAGTTTATGGCTGCGGTGGAGAGGATGCCGATGCGGAGAGCGTCGGGCTGCTTGGGTACGGCGTTGTTTGAGCCATAGAGGTATTGGGTGAGGAAGGTGGTCAACTATATGCGCGTGTGCGACGGTGAGGACGCGTGCATGAATATCGCCGATGCCGACACACCTGAAGGAGCATAGCCATCTTGGCGGCGGCGTGGGGGGAGAGGTGGGAGTGCGAGAGTGAAGAAGGTTGAGGAAGCGAGGGCTACTTATAAGTAGGCTGCAGCGACGTCTTGTCCGTCCTACGTAGTGCTATGACCTCATCGCAAGCCACCCCGCCGACGGCGCGCGAGTAGTGACCCCGCCGTCGTCGGCATCCGTCTGGCGCACGGTGATGGACGCTGTCGACACCATCGGCCTCGACGTGCACACGCCGTCCGTCGATGAGCAGCGATGAGCGGAGCAAGAGCGGCGGCGGGATTTGCCTGTACGGGTGCGGGGAAGCGTGTGAAATCCGGGGCACGCGGGGTCCAGTTGCCGGCAGTCCGCTCTCCGCCTCGCGCTGCTTGCATACATACCCCCACCATCCCTCGCGACGAGCATGCCGACCGCAACGACGACGACGACGACGACCTCGGCCTCGGTGATCTCTCTCAAGGCCCCGGCGACCTCCTCGTCGTCGGCCGCAGCCACTCTCCGCTCTCTGTATCCCCGCGCCGCTCGCGCGTTCCTCCAACGCGATGTCTCCCTCACCCATTCCTTGTTGTCTTCTGCGTTCTCGCTCATCCACCCACCTGCTTCCTCCTCTGACGCGCTCGCGTCACAACGTCGCAAATGGGACATCCTCAGAATCACATTCGAGACCACCCTCTACGCGTCTCCGCCGTCCCACGACCCGGAGACCCTCCCGCCCTCGCTGCGCGCAAACCTCATGCTCACCCCGGAACCTCTCCTGACGACTCTGCATAGTCGGTCCTTGCACCTGTTTACCCCGAGCGATACCCAACAAAAGGCGACGTCTGCATTCCTGCCCGGACAGATTCTGGTCACTCTCGTGCTGGCCAGTCTCAAGCTCGACTGTCCTGAGGTCGGGCGAGGGATGATTGAGGACTGGCTCGCCAAGCACGGGCAGGAGATAGATGCGAGCGACCCGAGCGCATACGCGAAGGTGCTCGAGCTGTACTTCTTGCATGTGCTCCCTCGTCTGCAGGACTGGGAGTACGCGGAGGACTTCCTGACGTACGAGAGGGAACTCTTGCCAGACGTGAGACAGGTACGTGCTCTTCCAATGACATAGTACCTACCTCACGGGCAACCCTAGCACTTTGTCGCGTCCCTGCGGCAACTGCGTTCTGAAGCCACCGCCGCATCTCGTGTCCAGGCGGCCCTCTCCGATCCTCCCATTGCCTCATCACCATCCCGCTCCCCTTCTCCATCCACATCCGACTCTTCCGCTTCCTCTTCGTCGACACATACCGCCACGCCACACAGACCGCAAGGCAACGGGCGCATACACACCCTGACCCCTCTTACCCCATCCACTCCCTCCCAATCTCCCACTCCCAAGCCGCGCGAGCCGCACCCCCACTCGGCGTCGTCCTCCAGCATCGCCAGCACCGCAACCTCGCGCACAGTCACCCCGCAGTCCGAGCGTGCGCGCACAAAGCGGCGCGCGACTGGCAACGGGCACGCAAACGGATACGCCACGCCACGAGCACAGGACAACTCGCGCTCGCGCTCCTCTACGCCCGCGGCGGGCCCCTCGAACTCCGTCATCCGCCGGTCTCCCTTCGGGGCGCCGGCAACAGAGAGCAGCACGCGTCCGCCCTCGACGTTCGCGCTCGTCCGTGCGTCGCTTCGTGCGCTGCTGCTGAACACGTCGCGGTCGCGCGTGCTGCTGTATGCGGTGCTCTTCGTCGTCGTGCCCGTCGTGTCGTTCGTGTTCCGGCTGCAACGCAGGGCGAAAGGGGCGCCGGGCGCGGTGGCTGCGGTGCGGAGGCGGCTGCGCGGGGTGCCGCCGGAGGGGCAGGGGAGCGCGGTGGGGAGGCTGTGGGACGAGGTTGCGCGCGCGGTGGTGGATACGGTGCGGATGGCGGGGCGGGGGCTCGTTTAGGTTCGTAGGTGCAGCGTGTGCGTTCGTATCTACTTCAGACTGGTTCATGCATCTTTGGTAATATAGGACCGGGGGTTATGCCGTAGGTGCTGTGCCGAAGGGCGCGGACAACTTAACCACACCTTCAGAATCGGCGGGGTTCAAACTCCGACGAAGCGCGCGTACAGGAGGTAAAGCGTCCAGAAAGTAAGCCCGAAGTCAAGTCGAAGCGCGATCACAATGTCGACACAACCTGCGGCCCCCGAGGAGACGGCGCAGGAAGAAGAAGCAATCTTCTACCGCAGTGGGTGGGCCGGCTTTGTCTACCATCAGATCGAGGAGTACCACAGGGAGCCGCTGCTGCACTATCGCCCGGGGCACCTCCATCCTGTCGTCGTCGGAGACATCATCCGTCTAGACCCTTCGAGGTGTCCAAATCGCCCCGCGGACGCGCCCACCGGCTATCGCATACTGCACAAGCTGGGTCACGGGGGAGAAGCGACGGTATGGCTTGCTCAAGGAGTAGAGGCCTCCTACAGGTGAGTCTCCTGTGCGTCCTACATGCCGAGCGCTGCTGACTTCGTGCTTGTCAGACGACTCGTATCCCTGAAAGTCTATTCTGCACACTGTTCTCCCGCTGCAGAGCGCGAGGCACGCGCTCTCAGCACGAGCATGGCAACCTCCAACGCACCCTGGGCCAAACACGTGCTGTTCCTGCTCGACAGCTTTATAATACAGGGTCCGAATGGTTTTCACCATGTTCATATCACCGACGTCGTCCTCCCTATCGTTGACGCCCCGCCGCTCTCCGCCCGTACGAAGAAAGACCTGCTCAGGGGCGTCGCACGCGGACTTGCGCACCTGCACCGGTGTGGCTACATACACGGCGGTACCAGTCCACCGTTGCGGTGTTCAATATGCCCCTACTGACGGCACCCGAGCAGACGTCCACATCGGCAACGTAGGCTGCACCATGCCTCCAAGCTTTGCGTCGGCGCCGCTCTGGGAGGCGATGCGCGCAATGTATCGTTACGAAGTCATGATGGTCCTGCCGGTGGACCCCACGCAAAGCAGTGCCACACTGCCGGCCTACCTCCTGTCTCCATGTGCTCTGTCGAACTGCTACCGAGACCACGTCGACAAGGACCCAGGTTGGTGTCCGGAGGCTCGGATATTCGACCTCGGGAACGGTGTGTTTCTCGTAACGTATGTACTTATACGCGTTCTTCTGACATATCTATTCGTATAGCTCGACAGATCGCAGATGCAGACAACGTTGTGGAGGACGTGCGTTGGGCGTGTCCACCTCCTGAGGCTGCTTTTGCGCACTATGCATTGGGCGGACGAGAAATCCTGCCCACCACCGCGACAGACGTCTGGTGCCTCGGTGCTATGGTACGTCTCCATCCCCACTCCGAAGTATCGCATCTCACCTTCGCGGATGCAGATGACGATCATTCTGTCTGGTATGCCCATCTCTCAGAGAACTGGCAAGTTCCGTATGCTCGATTATGCGTTGTTGGACGGTGTCCTTCCTCCGGCTTGGCGCCAGTTCTGGGAGGCGGATCCTAAACTCGGCCCAATCACGGGTACAGTACCTTTTCCACTGACCATATCACTTTCGCTGATGCCCTTCCCGCCATAGTCACGCCCACAAAATCGGCCGAAGAATGGCGCAAACTACGGCAGGGGTTCAAGCAGCAGAACCCCGACTTCGATAGCGCTGACATGGATCGGCTCGTTGTGTTGCTGCGTCGCATGCTCGCATTGGACAGTGCTGCACGCCCTTCGTTGGAGGAGGTGCTTGCTGATCCATGGTTTGCTGATGCTCCGTTAGCGGCAGCGGGTTCCGACCCGGGCGCCGAAGCTGACTATGCAACCCTTCCCCGTCTTGACGATCGGCGGGCAGACCATGCGCATATAAAAGACCATGCCACTTAGTAGGGAAAACAACTATCCTACAAACTATGTCCTCGACGAAGCTGATACGTGACGAAACTTCAATCAAGTTGTACCGTCGGCAACGGGTAGGCAGTCCAATCCAGTCTCACATATCCTAGGCCACAAGTTCCTTCCATCATGCCTTCGTCTTCAGCCCCAGCTTCTCCACCGCTGCATCGACGATCCCCCGTGCACTCTCGAGCACCTCGTCCGAGGTATGCGTCGGCGTCCACCCGAGGTCCCTCCGCGCCCGATCTGCATGACAGCGCACGTTCGCGAAGAGCAGCGAGACGACCTCAAAGTCGCCATACTTGCCAAAGTACTTGTCGCACTCCTCGGCGCTGAGGGTGTCGGGCTCGGCCTCAGTGGCGACCCCGACGGCGACGAGGGCCTCACCAATGGCCTTGCACATGTCGTAGAGTGTGCACTCGCCGTTCTCGGTGAAGTAGTAGCCCTCGCGACCGTGTCCGAGGCCAGAGGGGTCATCCACAATCTTCGAGAACAGCCGGTAGTAGACGTCTGCGTCTGCAGTGCGTGTCAGCTTCACTAGCTCTCGGGACCAGCTGAGACGTCAATGAAGAGACGTACTGTCTAGGACATGCACGCTGGCCCATGCGTTCTTTCCGCCCCCGAGGACACCAGCGCGTCCGCGCCTGGCGAACACGTCGGCCAGCCACGGCATGAGGACAGTGGTCTTCTTTGCGATGCCGGCGTCGTAAAGCGGGCCGCTCGGGGTGCCGTACACATACCCCGGCACGACAATGTACGTGCGGGCGTACCCGTCCTCATCTCCCTTGACGACAATCAGGTCAGCAGCGTGATGAGGCGCGGTCGGGGGTAGGGCGTCCAGCGCGGCAATGTCGAGATCTGACCAGATGTTGGCGGAGAGGTAGGCCCCGCGGGCGTCATCAGCGATGAGCGCAATTCCAGACTGGAATGCGGTTCATCTTACGGTTAGCCTTGCTCAGGAGAGTGGATGAAGAGCAGGACGCACGGTGTGAATGAAGTGTGGGACGTCCCCTGTCTTCTCGTGCCGTCGTTTCAGACCAGCGAGGATGGCCTTTAACGCGGCTTCATCGTCTGCGTCAGCCTGCGCATGTCCTCAATTTAGCTCCGACCTGCCGCGGAGACAGTGCGAGTGTGCTCACGGTATGGACGACGATATGCGCATTTGCCGCGAGCTCGGTGAGCTTGTCGAGGTCCTGGAGAGAGCCGACGACGGTTTTCACGCCGAACTTGCTCTCGAGAAGCTGCGCCTTTGCTGCGTCCCGGACGAGGGCCGTGATGGCAAACGTGCTTGCTTGCGGGTGCTGAAGTATCAGCTGGAGGACAGCACCTCCAATATAGCCTAAGTAAGAGGTTAGTGACTCCACAATCAGACCATGGAGACATGCGCTGTGGGATACCTGTGGCGCCGGTGTAGAAGATCTGAAGCTTCTGGGATGCCATGAGGAGTGGAGTCGAGAGTACTTACTACGGTGAGTTGACAGTCGAGGAACACTGCTAGTCCCAAGTCTCTGCAGCACAGTACTTATACCATTTCCGACCGCAGTTGTCTGGAAGTCAACATATCTAAGTTTCAAGAGTGGCCTTAGTACTCAGCAACCCACAGATCGACAAGTTCGCCGTGCAGTGGTAGTGGCTAATTCCCGTCGCGTCGGAGATAACCGCGCTCGGCCATTGTAGACGCAAGGCGCAACAGAAATCTTCACCAAGCATTGTGATGAGCCATTCGCGGTAGTTGTAGAGTGACTACAACTTGAGTACGTTCGTGGGGCCGGTTTGACGAGGATGCTTAGGCTCGAGTCGGAGCGACGGCCAGGCCACCGGCGTTTACATTGCCCTTTATGGACGCAGTCACAGTTGTGGTAGGAAACGAGCGGCGAGTCTTAGTCTAGCCGGGCGGCCGCCTTCGTCTCGTCTTCGTTCTCATACCTCGTGGGTTGGCCTGGCCTAAGGCCTTGTCCATGCAAACTGAGTTTGGGAGATGGAATGCTGCAATCACCGGTCTTTGACGCTCTTCGACGGACTCTAATCAAGCTTTCTTCGACGGTGACCTCCCTGCGGCTTGGCGCGAGGTCTGGAACACGACTCCTCTGATACGTGGAATCACTGGTACAGCCCTTTTTCACGTATCATATCGCTGGTGCTGATGGCTCTTCGCGACCGTAGTCTCGCCCACCACTGGCAGCAGCCGACAAATGGTCTAAAGTGCGCGACAGTGCATACATGCGATGCAACTCTGACGTCAATCGTGGCGCCGCCTTGGACCGTCTGGCCTTGTTGCTGCGCCATTGAAATCGAAAAGATACATGTTGGACTAGAACAGATGGTTAGATCAATGTAATCTCCTTTTTTATGATCACGCCTTTGTCTTCAGTCCCTGCTTCTCCACGACTGCGTCGACGATTTCCCGCGCAGTCTTGAGCACCTCGTCCGGGGTATGCGTCGGCGCCCACCCCAGGTCCCTCCGCGCGCGGTCTGCACGAC
Organism: Sanghuangporus lonicericola; assembly: GCA_016618145.1. NCBI lineage: Eukaryota > Fungi > Basidiomycota > Agaricomycetes > Hymenochaetales > Hymenochaetaceae > Sanghuangporus > Sanghuangporus lonicericola. The sequence continues at coordinate 7,607 of WJSG01020090.1, forward strand.
ACCGCACGTTCGCGAAGAACATCTTGATAGCGTCTAAGGCGCCGTACTTGCCGAAGTACTGGTCGCACTCCTCCGGACTGAGGATGTCGGGCTCGGCCTCGGTGGCGACGCCCACGGCGACAAGGGCCTCGCCGACGGCCTTGCAAATGTCGTAGAGCGTGCACTCGCCGTTCTCGCTGAAGTAGTACCCCTCGCGGCCGTGCCCGAGCCTCGAGGGGTCCTCCAAGATCTTCGAGAAGAGACGGTAGTACACGTCAGCATCTACAATGCGGGTCAGCTTGTCTTCCCTCGCCCTGATGCACGGAGGGAGACACGTACTGTCGTGGACATGCACGGATGCCCACACGTTCTTTCCACCTCCCAGGACGCCCGCCCGCCCGCGCCTCGCGAACACGTCCGCAAGCCACGGCAGCATGATCGTCGTCTTCTTCGCAATGCCGGCGTCGTACAGCGGGCCGCTCGGGGTGCCGTACACGTACCCCGGCTTAATGATGTACGTGCGGGCATAGCCGTCCTCGTCTGCCTTCACGAGAAGCAGGTCGGCGGCGTGGGCGGGAGCGGTTGGAGGTAGTGCATCCAGAGCGGCGACGTCGAGGTCAGAGTAAATGTGAGAGGCGAGGTAAGCCCCTCGGGCATCATCGGCGACGACCCCGGCGCCGGACTGGATTCGCATTGAATTAGTCTCGGTCAAGCAGGAGAGCTATTGGGAAACGTACAGTATGGATGAGATGCGGGACATCCCCGGTCTTCTCGTGGCGACGTTTGAGGCCGGCAAGGATGGCCTTCAGGGCGGCTTCGTCTGTCGCGTCCGCCTGCGCGATTGTCCTCAGTTAGCCCGATTGCCGCGCGGGTAGTCAAAGTGTGCTCACGGTATGCACGACAATGTGCGCGTTCTCCGCGAGCTCCGTGAGCTTGTCGAAGTCTTGGAGCGACCCCACTACAGACTTCACTCCAAACTTGCTCTCAAGAAGCTGAGCTTTTGCTGCGTCCCGGACGAGGGCCGTGATAGCAAACGTGCTTGCGTTTGGGTGTTGGAGTATTAGCTGTAGGACGGCACCTCCGATATAGCCTAAGTCACAAACATCAGTACCTTCATCAACCGAACTATGGAGGCACGCAGTATGTTTTACCTGTAGCGCCGGTGTAGAAGATCTGGAGTTGTTCGGATGGCATGCTGGCTCGTGCAGGAAGATACTCACCAGGCAGCGTGGAGGCGGATGGTCCTGGATCTCGTTTTACAGCCAACTTATAGACTTTACCGATCGCTGTGCGCCTAAGTAATCCCCGTCACGTCGGACATAACCGCCGTCGGCCTTTCTGCAGCCAAGGCGCACCAACTAGTACTCCTCACTCAGTACTTGTCATTCATGCAAAGTACTTGAAGCGGGGTGGAGTCGGATGCTTTGATGATGGCAACTGGCCTAGAACGGCGCTTACATTGCCCCTTATGGACGCGCCGCAGGGGCCCCAGCCACTGGCAGGCTCTTCTTGTTCATCCGATGTCTATACCACCAAGCCCAAACCAATCTGACCTCGTGATTATTCGTAAGTTAGAACTTTCAGTAAGTCATCGTGCACTTTGGCTTCAAACCGGCGATCACAATGTCAATACAACCTATCACCACCGACAACGAGACAGTGCAAGAAAACGAAGTGATCTCTAGCAGCGGCAGTGAGTCGGAACTGGAAGGGTTCATCTACAATCAACTCGAGGATACCGAGAGGGAACCACTTGAGCTCTATCGCCCGGGGTACCTCCATCCTGTCGTTGTGGGAGACATCATCCGTCCAGATTCTTCGAGGTGCCCAAATCGCCCTTCGGACTCGCCTACCGGCTATCGCATACTGCACAAGTTGGGCCATGGGGGAGAAGCGACGGCATGGCTTGCTCAAGGGCTAGAGACCCCCGAGTGAGTCTCTGACGCGTCCTATATATCGAGCGCTGCTGACTCTGGCATTTTCAGACGACTGGTGTCCCTGAAAATCTATTCTGCACACTGTTCTACCGCTGCAGAGCGCGAGGCCCGCGCTCTCAGAGCAAGCGCGGCGACCTCCAACGTACCCTGGTCCAAGCACGTCCTGTCCCTTATTGACAGCTTCACAATCCGAGGCCCGAATGGTATCCACCACACTCACATCAGCGACGTCGTCCTCCCCATGATCCAGGCCCCGCAGCTCTCCGCCTGTACGAAGAAAGACCTTCTCAGGGGCATCGCCCGCGGACTTGCTCACCTACATCGGTGTGGCTTCATACACGGCGGTACGCTCTGCGCTCGTAATGTTGCATATACTCCTACTGACATTGATTCAGCAGACGTTCACATTGGCAATGTAGGCTGCACCATGCCTCCACGCTTTGCGTCAGCGACGATCTGGGAGGTAATGGAGCCAATGGGGCGTTACAACGTGATGATGGTCCTGCCAGTCGACCCCACGCAAAAGAGGAATTCATTACCGGCTTACCTCCTCGGTCCATGTGCCCTGTCGTACTGCTACCGGACGCACCGTGGCAAGGACCCGAGTTGGTGCCCGGAGGCTAGGATATTCGACCTCGGGAACGGTGCGTTCATCATTACCTGTGGAGTCGCCGTGATGGTCGCTTCCTTCTGACATATTACTCCTCATAGCTCGGCATGTTCGAGACGAAGACAACGTTGCAGAAGACGTGCGTTGGGCGTGCCCACCTCCCGAGGCTGCTTTTGCACATTATGCGTTGGATGGACGAGAAATCCTCCCCACCACAGCGTCTGACGTTTGGTGCCTCGGTGCCATGGTACGTCTCCACCACCCCTCTGATCAGTCGTATCGCATTCACCTTGGCGAATGCAGATAGCGATCATCTTCTCCAATATGCCCATCTCTGAGCGGAACGGGAAGACTTCTATGGTCGATTTCGCTTTGTTGGGCGGCGTCCTTCCTCCGGCCTGGTGCCAGTTCTGGGAGACGGACCCTCAGCTACGCACAATCGCGGGTCGGGTACATCTCCACGCATCGTATCACTCGTGCTGACTGTTCGTTTCGCCAATAGTCACGCCCGCGAAATCGGCGGAAAAGTGGCATAAACTACACGAAAGTATCCTGCAGGAGAACCCTGATGTCGATGGCGCTGACGTGGATCGTCTCATCTCATTGCTGCGGCGCATGCTCGCGGTCGACAGTGCTGCGCGCCCTTCTATGGAGGAGGTGCTCGCTGATCCTTGGTTCGCTGCTACTCGCGCAGTCGCTACCGAGGGTGTCGATCCTGCCATGTAGTACGCTATGACACGGGGATATTTAGGTGTCCCTAATACGTCCGTAGCACTGCGAAATATGTCACGGCGTAGAAATAAAGTCCGATAGTTGACAGAATGCAAGTCGGCCATGATGTTCCGTGATCTGCTCGTCGAAGCTCGACCAACACGCACCCTACTCGCCGTCAGCCCCCAGTCCGTCCACCCCATCGACCTCCCGCTCTCCGCGCCGCGCGCACCCATGCGCAGCAACACCCGCCTGCCACCGCCTGACCCAATCCACAACGTACTGCGCCATCTCCCTGCCCTCCTCCTTGCGCTTCCCCGTCTCCCCGATCTCCCTCTTCCGCGCCTTCGCCTCCCGGCCCCTGTTGTACGCCTCCTCCACCGCATCCGCCCACTCGCCCACCTCGTACTGCGTCCGCGACAGCTCGACCCCAACGCCCTCCTGCTCGAGGTACAGCCGCAGCCCGTGCTCCTCGATGAACAGCGGCCGGGGAACTACACAGGCATAAAACATCAGCCCCCGCGCCATGCTCACCACGACGTCCAGGAGAGGCTTACCGTAGACGAACGGCGTGCACGCGTCGACGCACTCGGACACCGTCCCGTACCCCAGCTTCCCGAGCAGCACGTCCGCGGTCGCCGTCAAGTCGGGCATGTACACGTCCCGCGGCGCGACGAAGAGGCTCGCCGGGAGCTCCTCCCCGTCCTCCTTCCCCCAGTCCTTCGGCACCCCGCACACGATCGCGATCCAGGAGTCGTCCGGGAGGATGCGCGCGTCCGGCTCCTCTTCCTCTTCCTCCTGCTGGAACACGTCTCCGTTCGCCTGAAACTTGTCCTCGGCGCGCGGTGTAGGCGGGATGGTGACTGCCTGGAACTGAGGGATGGTCGGGAATGCTGACAGCGTTGCCGTTTGCGGGGTAGCCGGGACGAACGCGGGCGGGGCACCCTCGAGAACGAGCTGAGACAGAGCGCGCGGTCGCGAGTGGTGGGCCCCAGAAAGGGAGAGGCGACGAGCAGGGATGCTCGACGCCTGCGGTGTGGGGCCAGAGACTGCAATCCTCATGACGTCCTCTCGCCCTGCAGGATCAGCCGTCTCGTTCGGGTACGATATCCCATTGCTGAGATCAGCGTGACCATTCGGCAGCGCTGGGGACGCAGGTATGGGTGGCGGAAGAGGTCTCTGCGGAGAGGGAGGACAGGTACCGGCGATGGACGCGTTCTGGAGTGCCTCGGACAGAGCTTCCGCATGGGCAACGCCATTGAGCCCTCCGTTGAAGGAGGGAGGTGTTGAACTCTTCGACGAATTGCGACTGTGAGTTCTACTATGTACACGGCTCTGGGGCTTGTGGAAGACCTGCCCACCGAACGACACGATGAGGATCTTCGTCGAGTCCGGGTTGTGCAGGTGAGGTGGGATGCCGATGGAGGAGAGTAGCCGACTGCGGCCTTCGGGCGTGTAGACGGCAGGATCGGGAGAGCGGACGAGCAGAGGAGCTTGTCGGACTTGGCGCGATAGAGGCTTGCGGGGATAATGATCTGGGAAGGGAAGTTGTGGCAACAGTTCATACGATGACGGCGCACGGGACAGGTGGTCGACGACGAACGACTTGAAGCACCGCGCTTCGATATCTACCCAGTCAGGCGAAGGTAGGGCAGGGTCGATGGCGAAAGAGGGCAGCGGTATTGCGCCTGGGAGTCTGAGCAGCAGGTCGGCACAGCGATAGCCCGAATGTATATGTTCGACGAGAGGTGCGAGCTCTCCAAGAGGTATCGGGATGTCTGGATCGCATTCGACCTTGGGCTTAGCAGCTAATGGTGCGAGCATAGAGTCTGGAACAGGACGGTCGGGCTTGGATGGCTCGTCTATGAGGGAAGTGGAGAGATAGCTGTAGACGGAGTCGAAGGAGAAGTTCGTGATGAGGACGGAAGGGATCCCGGCTTGGTGAGCAGCAAGGCTGGAAAGGGGTAAGCGCGTGTTCCTCCAGCATGCGGGTGCACATACCAGCCAAGGAACGCTGCGTCGCTCAGGACACAGTCCGCGTGAATATTCTTGAGCCATTGCGACTCGTCCCATACCTTCGTATCCTTCTTGGCTATGAAGTCCTCTAGTACTTGAACGCTCTTCTGGCGGTCAACGCGATACCTGGAGCAAGGTCAACGTCAAGCGGTAGGATTGATTGCGTCGTCACTCACGCAAGGGGCTGTACAATTACAGGATCTATGTCGGCATTGCGATACAGAGCTGCAAGTGAAGTCAGTAACCGGCCTCAGGACTGCTTCGGGTTCGATGGGGATAGTATTGGCAATGTTCCGCACGCCAAGCCAGCGACGGGGCAGGGAACTCATGCGAGCGGAGCGGGGAGAGTGCAAGACGAGGAGGGAAGCATACTGTCACGTACCTCCTAAAGCTATACTGTCTGCGAATACATGCTTCGGCGCTGAAGATACGATGTACACCGTGGGGCGGTCCTCGAGACTGAGTACATGGCGAGCAAACGCGGATACACGCGTTGCATGACCATATCCTGAGCGAACATAGTCAGTATTCGATAGGTGCGCGTGTAGTATTATGCGACGCACCGTGTCCCGAGCAGTAGTAAACGAACTTGAGGCTCCTCGCATCGGTGGACATGGTGGCAAGGCGACCCGGTCTTGGGTCACGGCGAGCTCCGTATATGCTCTCGGGGGCGATGGGCAAGGGTTTGAATTATCGTGTATTGCAATAACGCAAAGGAGAGATCGTCTTGGATGTTACGAGATGCACAGGCCGCGCGAGATGATCAACGGCACGAGGAGAAGCTAGGAAAGAGAGAGCGTAGAGCGGAAGGACTGTGAGGGTTACTTATGAGCAGCCATGGGGGATGCGGGGAAACCGAAAACAGAGCGATGCTCGTCATGGTCGAGGCTGGAGAGGCAGACGTGACTGCAAGTCCGAAATGAGCCGATCTGCTCCAAACGCGTCGCGATCACGCTCAGGCGCGTCACTTCCTCCTCCTCCTCCCTCCTCCTCCATTCTTGTCTCCGACGACGACGCACACAGCGAGATGGAGGCTTCGGACGACCTCGAGCGGCCGCCGCGCGACGTCCAGGAACATCCTCGCATCGCTCGCAAGGTCTAGCCCAGCATGGACCGCAAGGTCTCGCACTAGCTCGTTTTAGACGCTTGGACGACGACCCCAGCATCGAGGAACAGCTCGACATCAGCCGGACATCTCGCCCGCTTCTTCCCTTCTCTATCCTCGCACCCTCCTGCTGGCCAGCTTTCGCTCTTTCTTGTATTTACTTGCGCGCTATGGCGCACCAGGCACCATGGCTAGTGCTTCTGGACAGGCTGGCCCAGCACCTGGACGCACATAGAGCGGAGCAGACCCCGGAGGCGGATCGGAAGGCCAGGAACAAGAAGTACGTGAGGATTCTCGAGGACGTCTGTGCCGTGGTACGAGACGCGAAGAGGAAGGCTTCCCCGGACCTCGCGGACATTATCGAGAACGCGCATACAATCCTTGACCGTGAGCTCCAGTGGGCATATAGCCAGAGCGGCGGCTTCTCCTTCTTGCCCACCTTTGCGCATTCGGATGACGAGCCGCTTGTGGAGGATGCGTTGGAGAACGCAGGTGCGTACCCTCTCTGAAGCCTTGCATGCCATGATCTGAGTGCAAGGCCCGCAAGGTTCCGATGTCCTGGACGCTTTCCTGAAGTTCTACAGCAGCTTAATGAAGCCCGAAGCTTGTGAGTCTATGACCATCTTCATGTCCGCATGGACTCCCCGGTGTACTCCGTGCTGTTAGACATGTTCGCCAATTTCGCTCGGCTCTTGTGACCACGAGAGTCAGATGGCTTCTCGCCTGTGCAGCCAGAACGTGTGGTGTGAAAGCAGACCGAGAGAGGTCAGAAGGCGCTGCATGCCCGCACCACAACGATGCTGTCCTCAGCTCGTACTCGTCCTCGCGCACAAGTGAGATTTGACACGGGAGTCAGGGAAGGCAACGCAAGCCCGAGGCAACTTTCTCATTGCTTCCCAGCCTGGCAGCCTCGCATTGGCCAAGTTTTCGCCGTTCCGGAACTCTTAATCTCGCGCTCTCCGAGAGGGGGTCGGGACGCGACTACCAGCGTACTCCCTCAAGCATGTTTCAGGCTTCGAATGCCGCATGAGCGCAAGAGAAGTAGACACAAGGACAGCGGTTGGGTTGATGTTCAGCGCGAACGTGAACATCCATTGTCAGGGCCATATGCAGCAGGTTTTGGAAGGCGGCTTCAATCATTGGCTGGGTCCGCAACATGTGGCCTGTGTCCGAGACTGTTCGCTGCAGGTTACGGCCTTGCCTCAGACGCCAGTCAGACCCTTCCTCAGTCTGCTCCATCAGGCCCAGCCAGCGGGACGTTCGGCATTGCTCATAACCGTGTCTTAGGCTCTCTCGCCATCTACATATTTCGGCCTGAGAGCATACCTAGCTCGACCGCTGTGACTTGAGAGCTACCACACGATCGGACCGTCTCTTTGGTGCCGTTTCCGCCAGTCGGTTCGCGCGACGCACCATGAGCATTGTGGTCCCGAGTCCTTCGTACAATGTGTCGCGGGGCAAGCTACCTGTCCGTCTATCGACTTGCTACAGCTCGGACATCACCTCGATTATAATGCAAGACTAACTGGAGCACTCTAGCACCTATCAAGCTCCCGGCCTTTGCTCGCGTGCATCCATGGACAAAGTCTCCGAGGCCGCATCCTCTCACGACCCGCTTGTCACGCTTCCGTGGCGGCTTTGCTCCATCTGCTACACCGGCCAGTCCTCTAGCGCATAACATATACCAGGCGCGGGCGCACCTCGCGACTGACACGCTCTCTTCCGCACCATCTGATATGTCGCTGTCCTCCGGAGGCACTGTACTCGCCATGACAGGCGGCAACGGATGGAAGGGGAACAAACCGTTCCTGCACTACTATCTGCTCGGTTCTGGCAACCAGACCTCTGATCTCCTGGAAGGCGTCACGATGGATCCCGGCCTGTCTACCGTCCCGCACTACATCGCAACTGACGAGTCGCGAAAGCTCGTCATCCTTGGTAACGACGGCTGCGTCAAATCGTTCTCGTTCGCACCCGACGACTTGGGAGTTGTCTCGAAACGGCTACGTGCCGTGCAACAGATGGACTCTGGCAGCGACTTCCATGGTCCCCTCGTCCTGCTCCCTAATGGCCGCCTCGGGCGCGCAGGCAAGGGCAGGGCAGCGGTCTGGCTCCTGGAATCGCTCGAATCCGAAGAGGCTCCAGAACCAGACGGGACATCACCACACTCCATAGTCACCTTCGCTGACGACCCCAGTTTCTACCCAGCTGCGTGGCATCTGCACGAGCCAAGTGGGCATCTGCTCTGTGCGGAGGATGCGGAGGAGTCGGGCGGGTACGCCTTCGTGTCGATCGACGTCGAGCACGGCGGAAAGCGCGTGGCCCGCTATATCGGGCATGGCGGCGAGGTCTACAAGATCGCGACGAGCTCTGGGGATCCGCATGTGTTCGTTACCGCCGGGAGCGATGGTTATGCTCGGTTGTTCGATGTCCGGCGTCCGCTGCCTGTTCTCACGTTCAATACGGGTCTGCAGCGCGATGGGTGCACGGACGTCGTGCTTGTGCATCCCGACGGTATCCCAAGTGAGTTTCCACGCCTTGCCATCATTTTGCTCAGTCCTGTCTAGTCGTGCTGAGACGGGTCTGCTTTAGCGCTGTTCACCGGAGGAGACACGACCCAGCAGGTTAAGCTGTGGGACATCCGCGCCGAGGAGTGCGTCTACGAGCTCTCGACGGGGAACAACTCCGTGACGGGCCTTGCATGGGACGACGCGCGGTCCGCTCTCTTCGTTGCGACGGAATGCAGATACGTCAACCGCATGGGCGTGCGCACGGGGTACCGCCGCGCGCGAGTCCCGCGCTGGGCAACGTGGAAGGCGGTCGACAAGGAGTATCGCGCGCACCAGGATGCGGTGACGAACGGGGCCTCGACGACCGGGGAGTCCGTGGGCGAGGACGGGGCGTATGGCGGGATGGACTACCCGGACGTGTATGACGACTACTTGGACGACGGAGAGGGCGTGGAGAGCGAGAGCGAGGACGAGGAGGATATCGACGAGGGCTACTCGGCGGACATGCGATGGCCGCAGAAGTGCTTCCACAAGGAAGACTTCTTCGGGTACGCGTACGACGCGGGCGAGCACGTTCTATGTACGTCGACGTAGTTCTGCCTTGCTGGTGTGTGCTGATGTCTTGCGTTTGCGGCAGTCCGCTGGCAGTTCAAGGATACCCCGGACATCACGCAGCTACCTGCGAGCACCACCTGCGACGACTGATGCGACGACTGACCGTCGCCCCTGCGCCTCCCACCTCTACATACCCACAAACACACAAGCACCCNCCTCTACATACCCACAAACACACAAGCACCCATTCCCCGCCTGCGATCATCTGTGCTCGATGCGCGCCGCGCACCACACCGCTCACTTCACACTGATATATACCCGGCATTTGTTCGCACACTATCACTCGGACTGCTCTCGGCTTCGTTGTTGTCTGTACTGTACCGGGATCTGTCAGATTGGATAATTGGACGGATCATTGGCGATATGCTGGTTACCGTGTTCTGTGCTTCCGCCGAGGACGTACTCGTACACCGCGAGATCGACATCGAGAATTCGGTGCCCCCTCTCCGGACGCCATACTCTCCCTATTTCCACACCGCATAGATGCTACTTCTATTATTGTACATCCGCCCACAAACAACCGTCTACGTACAGGAAGCCAATCATGCGCATGATCAGAACGACGGTCCTGATATCATTTTCGTTCTCTGCAACTGCCTTAAAGTCGCCTTGGCCACCGGGCTATCCTCCTTTATCACAGCTGCGGACAAACGTGGGCAGAATGCGCTCAAGTGTCGGTCACAGTCAGACTCATGCTGTAGTTCGCCTTCAATGCCTCTTAATCAGGTCCTCGACGGTGTGCCTTTCGATTCTACCAATGAGCTACCGAGATCCAAGATGAAGCCTGCTATTGTGAAATCACTTCCATGAACATGACGAGAGTCTATCAATTGTACATTCCTCGACTGTCGTAGCACCGTCGTCACATCGGGACAAGCACCTCACACACTCCTCTTGAGCTTGTTTGCGAGCTCCTTGACTACATCTACCACCTCCTTCCATATTTCCTCCTCCGGATGCTTCGGCGTCCAGCCAAGGTCCCGTCTTCCGCGGTCACCCCGGCATCGTACGTTCGAGAAGAACAAGGACGCATAAACCTCGGCCCCGAAATACTTGACGCGCTCCTCCGGTGTGAGCACCGTCGGTTCCGCTCCCGTTGCCACACCCTCTGCAACAAGGGCCGTTCCAATGGCCTTGCACAGCTCGTAGAGAGTGACTTCGCCGTTCTCGGTCAGGTAGTATCCCTCGCGTCCATGGGCAAGCTTGGAGGCGTCGGTCAGAGCAGCGGAGAAGAGACGGTAGGTGAGATCGGCATCTAGAAAACACACATGAGCCGTCCATCAGCAACACAGATACAAGCAGGCACGCACTGTCTTCAACGTGAATGATGGCCCAGATATTCTTCCCGGATCCCATGACGCCAGGACGTCCACGCTTCGCGGCTATCTCTGCGAGCAGCGGGACCAGGACCGAGGGCCGCTTCGAGATTCCTGCGTCATACAAAGGGCCCTCCCCGTATCCGACGACGGCGGATGGCAGCACGAGATACGTGCGTACGTAGCCCTCCGAGTCTGCCTTGCATGCGAGGATGTCAACGGAGCGGTGGGCCGCAGTAACCGGGAGAGCATTGAATGTCTCGATGTCGAGGTCTGAGACGACGCGTTCAGATGCGTACTCGCCACCTGCGCCATCGGCCCAAGATCCGACCCCGGACTGAAGCTGCAGTCAGCATGGAGCGCTTAATCTATGCGGTATGCATAGTACATACGGTGTGGATGAGAATAGGGACGTCGCCCGTCTTCTCGTGGCGCTTCCGGAGCCCGGCAAGGAGGGCACTCATCATGGAGTCGTCGTCCGCATTCGCCTGTAGTTGAGAGGACCATCAGTAAACTTGGTACACGTCTCCGATACGTTGGGCACGTACGACTTGGACGACCATATGAGCCTTCTCCGCCAATTCGGTGAGCTTGTCGAGTTCCTCCATGGATCCGACCACTGCCTTGACTCCGAACTTTGTCTCCAGGATCTGCGCCTTTCCAGCATCGCGGACGAGGGCCGTAATCTCAAACGTGTTCGCTTCGGGGTGCTGCAGGATCTTCTGGAGAACACTTCCTCCGATATAGCCTGACACAGGAATGTCGTTCAGTTATAATCTCAATCAAGTACGTCAGGCAGTGAATGGCTCACCGGTGGCCCCAGTGAACAGTATCGCGGTCTTCTCTGAAATTGCAGGCATATGATATGGCTGAGGAGGGGATCGAGTGTCGTTCGGGTTTCTGAACTCTGTGCCCTCTACGCCCACGCTATAAGTAGTCTACCAGACCATATGCCGGCAGCCGGTGATAGGTATACAATCGCACTGCGAGCTGCCCTGACGGCCGAGTGAGCACGCACTGGCAGAAGGTGATCCGTAAACTCACACTCCCCGAGCAAAGTCCGTAATGGAAAGTCCTCCGCCCGATCCCGGCGAGCTCGCATACGCTCGCATACTCACCGGCGCCATGGCAGACGGGGGGCGGGAACAGACCGCCCGAAGGTGAAATTCTGTGCGCGTCATGGTATACATAAGCGTGGTAAATGCGTCAATGGTGCCACTTGCGACCTGTGCCACTCACTTGGCTTCGTCAGCGCCGCTTGTGAGTATCCCGATCCCGAGTCCCAAGTCGGTCAGGCGGGGGATAGATCCAGATGAACTTCTCCCAGGCGAGCTTCCAAGCTTGCAAGTCCAAGACGAGCCAGTACCATTATCTTCAGGAGAGTGGTAGCTTGAAGAAGTCTTCAATCATTAGATGCGTACCAGAGGAAGTCATGGTTGGCACTGAGTAGTACTAGCACCCAACAGGCGCTTAGACTGCCTAATTCAAGCAAGGTACCGGGTAGCTCCGGTTGTCCGAGGGGATCGGATAAGTAAATCGCTGTACTTATCTCCAACTCCGAGTCTTTACAGTCCTTCATCCCGAGTTCAATAGACTAACCCCGTGATAGGCCACGAACAACATCGGCCTCGACTACCTGAGGTGAGTCTGTGACAGTTTGCACGCCGCTAGATGTCTGAAAGAGCACAAGGAAACCCGCAGCTGCTCGGACCTGGAAGAGCCATCGGCCGCGGTGCCGTCCCCCCCTCGTCGTCATATCATTCCAACAACTCTGCAGCGGGTAGCATATAGCACTACAATGTTCGAACAACAGGACTCCCAACCCATTATACAGCATTGGTCAGCTTCCGTGAAGGAATTGTTCTACGAGCACGCCACAATGGACGCATCTAGCGACCTCCCGCCGATATTCCTATCTGATGAGCCAGAGCTACTACAGGACTCGCCTTTCTCGTCTCTTCCAGAAGACGTTATTGTGTGCGTTTTAGTGCACTGTAACTTGAGAGACATTGCGGCTTGCATGGCGGTGGGTGCGGGGATACTCGAAGCGGACGATTAATTCACTCACGCCATTGTTCGTCAGGTATGCCGGTCGCTGAGGATGACGATTCAGTCACAAACCTATCTTCTGCGATATAGGATACTCTTAGCCGCGAATGGCATGGTAGACGGGCCGTCCGGACACAGCAACAAGCTGGCCATGTTACAGGACCACTGCTCTCGGGTCGCCAGCGCTGGGACATACTGTAACTCACACAGTGGCAGTCACTACTTAGTGCGGCTCAGCATGGCCGACGAGGAACGCCTGGTTGCCC
>WJSG01020091.1:0-13800 GCA_016618145.1 Sanghuangporus lonicericola
CACTCCAAGCTGGTCGATGCTGGTGTAAAGATCTTCATTGAGTCACTTCGCCAGTACACAAGGTTAGAGCCGCGCCGCGCGGCACTTCCCTAGTACTCCTGTATCTGCTTATTTCTCAGTCTAATCATAAGTATACTCGGTCACCGCGTTCATCAAAACGGTTCTGATGAACGCGGGCGTGAACACACTGCTTGTCTCCCCTAGGCAGACGATTGACGGGTCTATTAAGTGGAGACAGGACGACCGGACAACAACACACTGCAGACCCTGACAGATTCGGTATCATATTGTGGTGTGACATATATGGGCAACACCGTACGTAGCAGGTATACTCGGAGGGGATTGCATGATAAGTTTCATGATGGCTGACTGCGAAAGTGCAGCAAGCAGCAAGCGGTATGGAAGACGAAGACCATGGAAGTATAGTACAAGAGCAAATCAACGAGTAGGATTGGATAGTAAAGCTCTGCTATCTCAATGATTTACCGTGTGAGCACAGCGCCGTCCGGACGTGCCAAATCTCCCTCCCCGAGAGTCCTCGCCTCGCTCGTACGGGCATCTTTGAGACCCTGGATGCGGTTGTCGTATATCAAGGTTGATTTGAACCTGTCGTAAACCCAGTAAGTAGCAAATTGGTCGGTAGCTTGGTCGTCGGAGTCGCTTAGGACGGCGCCGCGTTGGCAGAGTAAGTACTACGTACTCAGTGCCACTATGACATCGAAGAGACTCACAATTTGGGAATCACGTGGAGATAAATCCCCCACGCAGACTCTGCAGGCTCTGCGAGGCCTGCCGCGTTGCAAACCCACCCACTCAAGTGATTTGGGTGTGAGACTTCTAGGAACCTAGTCGACTGCGATTGATGTACGGTAGCAGATACACCCCTGCGCAGATCTCAGCATTGACTACGGTGGTGATGGTGCGAGGTCATGATGCATGATGCGAGACTTACGCCACAAGGAAACCGGTCGCCGGTGGGTCTAAATCAGGCATGTCCTCTATGCCGATGTCGCGATGAGGTCTGCGCTCCCTAGCCTCAGAGGCCTTGTAGCGACCGCGCAGATGCCTTAATGGCGACAAGGTGTGATCGTCCTATGAGTGTCATTCTTTAGAAAGAGTTCGAACTTCGAAGGGGACCACGCGCGAGTCGCGACCGTCGACTCGAGTGACTGCCGCGGGCATCGGACGTAGAATCGACCCCATGCGATGTTCTGCAAAAAAACCAAACACACCTTAACCCCTTGATTAAATTTGTTCAAAAAATCTGCGAGGATGGTCACGTCCCGGATGACGGTCTCGCTCCGGGGCGGGGGACAGAGGTAAAAGATGTCATACTGCGGGGGCAGTGACACATCTGCGCTCGGGTGCCGCGGAGCAATGATATGGCGTCCGGGAGGCCGAGTCGCTTGTTGCTCCTGGTCCATGAAGACACTCGTCGCGAGGAGATGGAGTACGTGGGTGGCAGGGGTAGTAAGGTAGTTCGCGGCCAGCATGGATATATGACCCGCAGTCCCTCAATCCTCTATACCACCGCCCTGAACATGACCGGTGACCTTCTGCTGTCATAGTTTGGTATCGGCGTTGCTCAGTCCACTGGACACTATGTATAGACACGCAAAATGTCGTACCGCCGTTACCAAGTACAGCAAGTGTACCGTATGGATCTGCCACTTGAGTACGTGCCTCATCCCGGAGACGCACGTTCGCGTGTGTTACACCAAGTGTACAACACAGACTTGCCACTTCAGTACGCTGGGGTGACGCACGTTCGTGTGGTTGCTCCTTGGGTTGCTCTGAGTCCCTCTGACGAAGGCAGTGGGGGTGATACCAATGGGTTCAAGCCCCGAAAACCAAATATATACCGTGCGTATTTACTATGGCTTACGTGCTTTCGAGCTCCGACCACGCGCGAGGTTGTAATATCGTAACTTTCAGAAAGTCGCTCAAGGTCGCTCATCGTGCACTCTTGGCTTCGAACGCGATCGCAATGTCGGCGCAACCTACCACCGCCGACGACGAGACAGCGCAACAAGGAGAAGTCATCTCTAGCAGCGGCAGTGAGTCGGAAGGGTTCATCTACAATCAACTCGAGGACAATGAGAAGGAGCCACTTGAGCTCTATCGCCCGGGGTACCTCCATCCTGTCGTCGTGGGAGATATTATCCGTCCTGATCCAAATCGCCCTGCGGACCTGCCTACCGGCTATCGCATACTGCACAAGTTGGGCCATGGGGGAGAAGCGACGGTATGGCTTGCTCAAGGGCTAGAGATCCCAGAGTGAGTCTCTGACGCGTCCTCCATGCCGAGCACTGCTGACTCTGGGATCGTCAGACGACTTGTGTCCCTGAAAATATATTCTGCACACTGTTCTACCGCTGCAGAGCGCGAGGCCCGCGCTCTCAGAACAAGCGCGGCGACCTCCAACGCACCTTGGGCCAAGCACGTACTGTCCCTGCTCGACAGTTTCACAATTCAGGGTCCGAATGGTACTCACCATGCTCACGTGAGCGACATCGTGCTCCCCATGATCCATGCCCCGCAGCTCTCCGCCGTTACGAAGAAAGACCTCCTCAGGGGTGTCGCACGCGGACTTGCTCACCTGCATCGGTGTGGCTTCATACACGGCGGTACCGCTCTACGCTCATGATGTTGCATAGACTCCTACTGACCGCATTTCGGCAGACGTCCACATTGGTAATGTGGGCTGCACCATGCCTCCACGTTTTGCGTCAGCGACGAT
The DNA here is from genome assembly GCA_016618145.1 of Sanghuangporus lonicericola. Taxonomy (NCBI): domain Eukaryota; kingdom Fungi; phylum Basidiomycota; class Agaricomycetes; order Hymenochaetales; family Hymenochaetaceae; genus Sanghuangporus; species Sanghuangporus lonicericola. The sequence goes on from WJSG01020091.1 coordinate 2,741, forward strand.
CTGGGAGGCCATGGAGCCAATGGGTCGTTACAACGTGATGATGGTCTTGCCAGTCGACCCCACGCAAAAGAGCGATTCAATACCGGCTTACCTCCTCGGTCCATGCGCTCTGTCGTACTGCTACCGGACGCACCGCGGCAAGGACCCGAGTTGGTGCCCGGAGGCTAGGATATTCGACCTCGGGAACGGTGCGTTCATCATTGCGTGCGGAGGCCCTTCTTCTGACATGTTACTCCTCATAGCTCGGCATGTCCGAGACGAAGACAACGTCGCAGAAGACGTGCGTTGGGCTTGCCCACCTCCTGAGGCTGCTTTCGCACACTATGCATTGGGTGGACGAGAAATCCTCCCCACTACAGCGTCCGACGTCTGGTGCTTCGGTGCCATGGTACGTTTCCATCACTCCTTTGAAGCTTCTCACTCCATTCTGCGAATGCAGATAGCGATCATCTTCTCCAACATGCCCATCTCTGAGCGGAATGGGAAGACTTCTATGGTCGATTTCGCTTTGTTGGGGGGTGTCCTTCCTCCGGCTTGGTGCCATTTCTGGGAGACGGACCCTCAGCTACGCACAATCGCGGGTTGAGTACATCTTCGCGCATTGTATCGCTGGTGCTGACTGTTCGTTCCGCCATAGTCACGCCCACGAAATCGGCACAAAAGTGGCATAAACTACACGAGAGTTTCATGCAGGAGAACCCTGATGCCGATGGCGCTGATATGGATCGTCTCATCGCATTGCTGCGTCGCATGCTCGCGGTGGACAGTGCTGCACGCCCCTCGATGGAGGAGGTGCTCGCTGATCCCTGGTTCGCCGCTACTCGCTCGGCCGCTACCGATGGCGCCGATTTTGCCATGTCATGCTTGCCTACTCTCGCTGTCTCTTGTGATTCCCCCACGACGTTGGAGGCGTCTGCAATGCTTGAGAGTGCCACATCGCATCTCAGGACGGTGGCTGCGGTCTAATGCCGCGCTGGCGAGGATGGTTTATTGCACGGCTGGCCCCGACCCGGAGAGGGTATCTTTGTGCGGGTGTTGTGCTGTTGGTAGAACCTCACAAAGAACATTACATGTGCACTTACCATAGCGGTGCCATACACTGTAGCGAGCGATAACATGTTCGCCTTCTCAGGGTGCTAGAATTCTTAGTGCATCTTTCTTGCCATCGAAGAACTTTGGGGTGACTAATGACGCGTCTGCTTTCGAGCCCTAGCAGCAAAACTATGTAGTCAAAAGCAATGAGACCGTAGCATGTGGCGGGGTAAAATGTCTCTACGTTCACGCAGACTTATACCGAGCCTCGAGGCACGTACGCTGTTGACCACAACAAGCGAGAAGTACGCTATGACACAGTGGGGAAATCCAGGTGTCCTCAGAACGTCCGTAGTAATGCGGAATATGTCACGGTATAGACAGAATGCAAGTCGACGATATTGTTCAGTGATCTGCTCGTCAGAGCCTCGACCATCACGCACCCTACTCGCCGTCAGCCCCCAGTTCGTCCACCCCATCGACCTCCCGCTCTCCGCGCCGCGCGCACCCATGCGCAGCAACACCCGCCTGCCACCGCCCGACCCAATCCACCACGTACTGCGCCATCTCCCTGCCCTCCTCCTTGCGCTTCCCCGTCTCCCCGATCTCCCTCTTCCGCGCCTTCGCCTCCCGGCCCCTGTTGTACGCCTCCTCCACCGCATCCGCCCACTCGCCCACCTCGTACTGCGTCCGCGACAGCTCGACCCCAACGCCCTCCTGCTCGAGGTACAGCCGCAGCCCGTGCTCCTCGATAAACAGCGGCCGGGGAACTACACAGGGATGAACATCAGCCCCCGCACTATGCCCACCACAACGTCCAGGAGAGGCTTACCGTAGACGAACGGCGTGCACGCGTCGACGCACTCGGACACCGTCCCGTACCCCAGCTTCCCGAGCAGCACGTCCGCGGTCGCCGTCAAGTCGGGCATGTACACGTCCCGCGGCGCGACGAAGAGGCTCGCCGGGAGCTCCTCCCCGTCCTCCTTCCCCCAGTCCCTCGGCACCCCGCACACGATCGCGATCCAGGAGTCGTCCGGGAGGATGCGCGCGTCCGGCTCCTCTTCCTCTTCCTCCTGCTGAAACACGTCTCCGTTCGCCTCAAACTTGTCCTCGGCGCGCGGCGTAGGCGGGATAGTGACTGCCTGGAACTGAGGGATGGTCGGGAATGCTGACAGCGTCGCCGTTTGCGGAGTAGCCGGGACGAACGCGGGCGGGGCACCCTCGAGAACGAGCTGAGACAGAGCGCGCGGTCGCGAGTGGTGGCCCCCAGAAAGGGAGAGACGACGAGCAGGGATGCTCGACGCCTGCGGTGTGGGGCCAGAGACTGAGATCCTCATGGCGTCCTCTCGCCCTGCAGGATCAGCCGTCTCGTTCGGGTACGATATCCCATTGCTGAGATCAGCGTGGCCGTTCGGTAGCGCTGGGGACGCAGGTATGGGTGGCGGAAGAGGTCTCTGCGGAGAGGGAGGACAGGGGCCGGCGATGGACGCGTTCTGGAGTGCCTCGGACAGAGCTTCCGCATGGGCAACGCCATTGAGTCCTCCGTTGAAGGAGGGAGGTGTTGAACTCTTCGACGAATTGCGACTGTGAGTTCTACTATGTACGCGGCTCTGGGGCTTGTGGAAGACCTGCCCACCGAACGACACGATGAGGATCTTCGTCGAGTCCGGGTTGTGCAGGTGAGGTGGGATGCCAATGGACGAGAGTAGCCGACTGCGGCCTTCGGGCGTGTAGACGGCAGGATCTGGAGAGCGGACGAGCAGAGGAGCTTGCCGGACTTGGCGCGATAGAGTCTTGCGGGGATAATGATCTGGGAAGGGAAGTTGTGGCAACAGTTCATATGATGACGGCGGACGGGACAGGTGGTCGACGACGAACGACTTGAAGCACCGCGCTTCGATATCTACCCAGTCAGGCGAAGGTAGGGAAGGATCTATGGCGAAAGAGGGCAGCGGTATTGCGCCTGGGAGTCTGAGCAGCAGGTCGGCACAGCGATAGCCCGAATGTATATGTTCGACGAGAGGTGCGAGCTCTCCAAGAGGTATCGGGATGTCTGGATCGCATTCGACCTTGGGCTGAGCAGCTGATGGTGCGAGCATAGAGTCTGGAACAGGACGGTCGGGCTTGGATGGCTCGTCTATGAGGGAAGTGGAGAGATAGCTGTAGACGGAGTCGAAGGAGAAGTTCGTGATGAGGACGGAAGGGATCCCGGCCTGGTGAGCAGCAAGACTGGAAAGGGGGTAAGCGCGTGTTCCTCCAGCATGCGGGTGCACATACCAGCCAAGGAACGCTGCGTCGCTCAGGACACAGTCCGCGCGGACATTCTTGAGCCATTGCGACTCGTCCCATACCTTCGTGTCCTTCGTGGCTATGAAGTCCTCTAGTACTTGAACGCTCTTCTGGCGGTCAACGCGATACCTGGAGCAAGGTCAACGTCAAGCGACAGGATTGGTTGCGTCGTCACTCACGCAAGGGGCTGTACAATTACAGGATCTATGTCGGCATTGCGATACAGAGCTGCAAGAGAAGTCAGTAACCGGCCTCAGGACTGCTTCGGGTTCGATGGGGATAGTATTGGCAATCTTCCGCACGCCAAGCCAGCGACGGGGCAGGGAACTCATGCGAGCGGAGTGGGAAGAGTGCAAGACGAGGAGGGAAGCATACTGTCACGTACCTCCTAAGGCTATACTGTCTGCGAATACATGCTTCGGCGCTGAAGATACGATGTACACCGTGGGGCGGTCCTTGAGACTGAGTACATGGCGAGCAAACGCGGACACACGCGTTGCGTGACCATACCCTGGCCGAACACAATATTACAACGTCAGTAGTCTATAGGTGCGCGTGTAGTCTGCGACGCACCGTGTCCCGAGCAGTAGTAAACGAACTTGAGGCTCCTCGTATCGCTTGACATGGTGGCAAGGCGACCCGGTCTTGGGTCACGGCGGGCTCCGTATATGCTCTCGGGGGCGATGGGCAAGGGTTTGAATTATCGTGTATTGCAATAACGCAAAGGAGAGATCGTCTTGAATGTTACGAGATGCACAGGCCGCGCGAGATGATCAACGGCAAGCGGAGAAGTCAGGAAAGAGAGAGCGTAGAGCGGAAAGACTGTGCGGGTTACTTATGAGCAGCCATGGGGGATGCGGGGAAACCGAAAACAGAGCGATGTTCGTCATGGTCGAGGCTGGAGAGGCAGACGTGACGAACGCCTGGATGTCCGAAATGAGCCGATCTGCTCCAAACGCGTCGCGATCACGCTCAGGCGCGTCACTTCCTCTTCCTCCTCCTCCCTCCTCCTCCATTCTTCTCTCCGACGACGACGCACACAGCGAGATGGACGCTTCGGACGACCTCGAGCGGCCGCCGCGCGACGTCCAGGAACATCCTCGCATCGCTCGCAAGGTCTAGCCCAGCATGGACCGCGAGGGCTCGCACTAGCTCGGTTTAGACGCTTGTACGACGACCCCAGCATCGAGGAACAGCTCGACATCAGCCGGACATCTCGCCCGCTTCTTCCCTTCTCTATCCTCGCACTCTCCTGCTGGCCAGCTTTCGCTCTTTCTTGTATTTACTTGCGCGCTATGGCGCACCAGGCACCATGGCTTGTGCTTCTGGACAGGCTGGCCCAGCACCTGGACGCACATAGAGCGGAGCAGACCCCGGAGGCGGATCGGAAGGCCAGGAACAAGAAGTACGTGAAGATTCTCGAGGACGTCTGTACCGTGGTACGAGACGCGGAGAGGAAGGCTTCCCCGGACCTCGCGGACATCATCGAGAACGCGCATACAATCCTTGACCGTGAACTCCAGTGGGCATACAGCCAGAGCGGCGGCTTTTCCTTCTTGCCCACCTTTGCGCATTCGGATGACCAGCCGCTTGTGGAGGATGCGTTGGAGAACGCAGGTGCGTAGCCCCTCAAATGCCATCAATGCCATGATCTGAGTGCAAGGCCCGCAAGGTTCCGATGTCCTGGACGCTTTCTTCAAATTCTACAGCAGCTTGATGAAGCCCGAAGCTTGTGAGTCTATGGTCATCTTCATGTCCGCATGGACTCCCCGGTGTACTCCGTGCTGTTAGACATATTCCTGAATATCGCTCGTGACCACGAGAGTCAGATGGCGTGTGGTGTGCAAGCAGAAAGCGACCGAGAGAGGTCAGAAAGCGCTGCATGCCCGCATCGCAACAATGCTTTCCTCAGCTCGCACCCGTCCTCGCGCGCGAGTGAGATTTGAACCGGGAGTTGGGGAAGACAACGCGAGCGCGAGGTAACTTCCTCATTGCTTCCCAGCCTGAGAACATCTGCGCGACTAGGAAGGCAGACTATCCGCCGGACAAAGACATCGAGCCCTGCGCGCTCGGCCACTGTGACCTGGGAGCTGCAGCACCATCGGACTCAGCTCTTTGGTGCCGTTTCCGTAAGTCGGTTCGCGCGCCGTGCCATGAGCATCATGGCCCCGGAATTTTCGAACGATGTGTCGGGGGGCAATGTGTCTGTCCGTCTATCGTTCTGCTACAGCTCGGACATCGCCTCGATGATAGCCCAAGACTGACTGGAGCACTGTAGCACCTATCAAGCTCCCGGCCTTTGCTCGTGTGCGTCCATGGACGAAGTCTCCGAGGCCGCACCCTCTTACGACCCGCTTGTCACGCTTCCGTGGCGGCTTTGCTCCATCCGCTACACCGGCCAGCCCTCTAGCGCATAGCATATACCAGGCGCGGGCGCACCTCGCGACTGACACGCTCTCTTCCGCACCATACGATGTGTCGCTGTCCTCTGGAGGGACTGTCCTAGCCATGACAGGCGGCAGCGGGTGGAAGGGGAATAAACCATTCCTGCACTACTATCTGCTCGGTTCTGGCAACCAGACCTCTGATCTCCTGGAAGGCGTCACGATGGATCCCGGCTTGTCTACTGTCCCGCACTACATCGCAACTGACGAGTCGCGAAAGCTCGTCTTCCTTGGTAACGACGGCTGCGTCAAATCGTTCTCGTTCGCACCCGACGACTCGGGAGATGTCTCGAAGCGGCTACGTGCCGTGCAACAGATGGACTCTGGCAGCGACTTCCATGGTCCCCTCGTCTTGCTCCCCAATGGCCGCCTCGGGCGCGCAGGCAAGGGCAAGGCAGCGGTCTGGCTGCTGGACTCGCTCGAATCCGAAGAACCCCCAGAATCGGACGGGACATCACCACACTCCATAGTCAGTTTCGCTGACGACCCCAGTTTCTATCCAGCTGCGTGGCACCTGCACGAGCCAAATGGGCATCTGCTCTGTGCGGAGGACGCGGAGGAGTCGGGCGGGTACGCCTTCATGTCGATCGACGTCGAGCACGGCGGGAAGCGTGTGGCCCGCTACATCGGGCATGGCGGCGAGGTCGACAAGATCGCGACGAGCTCTGGGGATCCGCATGTGTTCGTTACCGCCGGCAGCGATGGTTATGCTCGGTTGTTCGATGTCCGGCGTCCGCTGCCTGTCCTCACGTTCAATACGGGTCTGCAGCGCGATGGGTGCACGGACGTCGTGCTTGTGCACCCCGACGGTATCCCAAGTGAGTTTCCGCGCCTTGCCATCCTTTTTTTTCAGTCCTGTCTAGTCGTGCTGAGACGGGTCTGCTTTAGCGCTGTTCACCGGAGGAGACACGACCCAGCAGGTTAAGCTGTGGGACATTCGCGCCGAGGAGTGCGTCTACGAGCTCTCGACGGGGAACAACTCCGTGACGGGCCTTGCGTGGGACGACGCGCGGTCCGCCCTCTTCGTTGCGACGGAGTGCAGATACGTCAACCGCATGGGCGTGCGCACGGGGTACCGCCGCGCGCGAGTCCCGCGCTGGGCGACGTGGAAGGCGGTCGACAAGGAGTATCGCGCGCACCAGGATGCGGTGACGAACGGCGCGTCGACGACCGGGGAGTGCGTGGGCGAGGACGGGGCGTATGGCGGGATGGACTACCCGGACGTGTATGACGCCTACTTGGACGACGGAGAGGGCGTGGAGAGCGAGAGCGAGGACGAGGAGGATATCGACGAGGGCTACTCGGCGGACATGCGATGGCCGCAGAAGTGCTTCCACAAGGAAGACTTCTTCGGGTACGCGTACGACGCGGGCGAACACGTTCTATGTACGTCGTCCTAGTTCCGCCTTGCTGGTGTGTGCTGACGTCTTGCGTTTGCGGCAGTCCGCTGGCAGTTCAAGGATACCCCGGACATCACGCAGCTACCTGCGAGCACCACCTGCGACGACTGATGCGACGACTGACCGTCGCCCCTGCGCCTCCCATCTCTATATACCCACAAACACGCAAGCACCCATTCCCCGCCTGCGATCATCNTCTCTATATACCCACAAACACGCAAGCACCCATTCCCCGCCTGCGATCATCTGTGCTCGATGCGCGCCGCGCACCACACCGCTCACTTCACACTGATATATACCCGGCATTTGTTCGTATCACTATCACTCGGACTGCTCTCGACTTCGTTGTTGTCTGTACTGTACCGGGATCTGTCGGATTGGATAATTGGACGGATCATTGGCGATATGCTGGTTACCGTGTTCTGCTAAGACTGTGCTTCCGCCGAGGACATTCCCCGCGAGATCGACATCGAGAATTGCTGCGCCCCCTCTCCGGACGCCATACTCCCCCTCACCCGCCCACGAACAACCATGATCAGGAAGCCATTCATCATGCGCATGCTCAGAAAGTACGGTCCTGAGCACATCATCGTTCTCTGCACCTGCCTCGAAGTTGCCCTGGCCAACGGGCTATCCTCCTTTGTCACAGCGTGGGGACGATGCGAGCAAACGTGGGCAGAAGAGGATCTTTGCTATCCCCCACTGGAGTGGTCGAGCCTGAGCTGCCCAGGGACGGACTTCCAAGAATGGTTCACCTTTAATCTCGTCCACAGAGCGTCGCTTCTGCGGTTCGTGGCGCTTCACGCGGCTCTGCGCTATCACGGTGGAAAGGAGTTCGGCTATATACATGTTCTGTACGGTCGCAGAGTATATGCGCACAAGTGTCGGTCACGGTCATGCTGTACTTCGCCTTCAATGCCTCTTAATCAGATCCTCGACTGTGTCCCTTTCGATTCTATCAATGAGCTACCAAAATCCAAGATAAAGCCTGCTATTGCGAAGTCACTTCCATGACCATGAGGAGAGTTTATCATCCGTACATTCCTCGACTGTCGTAGAACCGCCGCCGTCACACCGCGCCAGCGGGACAAGCACCTCAAACGCTCTTCTTGAGCTTGTTTGCGAGCTCCTTGACTACATCTGCCACCTCCTTCCATATTTCCTCCTTCGGATGCTTCGGCGTCCAGCCAAGGTCCCGTCTTCCGCGGTCGCCCCGGCATCGTACGTTAGAGAAGAACAAGGACGCATAAACCTCGGCCCCGAAATACTTGACGCGCTCCCCCGGTGTGAGCACCGTCGGTTCCGCTTCCGTTACCATACCCTCTGCAACAAGGGCCGTTCCAATGGCCTTGCACAGCTCGTAGAGAGTGACTTCGCCGTTCTCGGTCAGATAGTATCCCTCGCGTCCATGGGCAAGCTTGGAGGCGTCGGTCAGAGCAGCGGAGAAGAGCCGATAGGTGAGATCGGCATCTAGTAAACACACATGAGCCGTCCATCAGCAACACAGATACAAGCAGGCACGCACTGTCTTCAACGTGAATGATGGCCCAGATATTCTTCCCGGATCCCATGACGCCAGGACGTCCACGCTTCGCGGCAATCTCTGCGAGCAGCGGGACCAGGACCGAGGGCCGCTTCGAGATTCCTGCGTCATACAAAGGGCCCTCCCCGTATCCGACGACGGCGGATGGCAGAACGAGATACGTGCGTACGTAGCCCTCCGAGTCTGCCTTGCATGCGAGGATGTCAACGGAGCGGTGGGCCGCAGTAACCGGGAGAGCATCCAATGTCTCGATGTCGAGGTCTGAGACGACTCGTTCAGATGCGTACTCGCCACCTGCGCCGTCGGCCCAAGATCCGACCCCGGACTGAAGCTGCAGTCAGCATGGAGCGATTAAACTATGCTGTATGTATAGTACATACGGTGTGGATGAGAATAGGGACGTCGCCCGTCTTCTCGTGGCGCTTCCGGAGCCCGGCAAGGAGGGCACTCATCATGGAGTCGTCGTCCGCATTCGCCTGTAGTTGAGAGGACCATCAGTAAGCTTAGTGCACGTCTCCGATACGTTGTATACGCACGACTTGGACGACAATATGAGCCTTCTCCGCCAGTTCGGTGAGCTTGTCGAGTTCCTCCATGGATCCGACTACCGCCTTGACTCCGAACTTTGTCTCAAGGAGCTGCGCCTTTCCAGCATCGCGGACGAGAGCCGTAATCTCGAACGTGTTCACTTCGGGGTGCTGCAGGATCTTCTGGAGAACACTTCCTCCGATATAGCCTGACACAGGAATGTCGTTCAGTTATAATCTCAATCAAGTACGTCCGGTGAATGGCTCACCGGTGGCCCCAGTGAACAGTATCGCGGTCTTCTCTATAATTGCAGGCATGATGATATGGCTGAGGAGGGGATCGAGTGTCGTTCGGGTTTCTGAACTCTGTGCCATCTACGCCCACGCTATAAGTAGTCTCCCAGACCATATGCCGGCAGCGGGTGATAGGTATACAATCGCACTGCGAGCTGCCCTGACGGCCGAGTGAGCACGCACTGGCAGAAGGTGATCCGTAAACTCACACTGCCCGAGCAAAGTCCGTAAGGAAGGTCCTCCGCCCGATCCCGGCGAGCTCGCATACGCTCGCATACTCACCGGCGCCATGGCAGACAGGGGACGGGAACAGACCGCCCGAAGGTGAAATTCTGCGCGCGTCATGGTATACATAAGCGTAGTACCTGCGTAGATGGTGCCACTTGCGACCCGTTGAGCTTACCTGTCCTCATCAGCGCCGTTTGTGAGTATCCCGATCCCGAGTCCCGAGTCGGTCAGGCGGGGGAGAGATCCGCTGGCAGATGCACTTCTCCCAGGCGAGCTTCCAAGCTTGCAAGTTCAAGACGAGCCGGTACCGTGATCGTCAGGAGAGACTTTGGCAGCGTGAAGAAGTCTTCACCATTGAAAGCGTACCAGGGGAAGTCATGGTTGGCACTACTTACTGGTAGTACTGGCTCAAGTTGGCAGCACCCAACAGGCGCTTAGACTGCCTAATTTGAGGAAGGTACCGGGTAGCTCCGGCAGGCCGCTGTTGTCCGCGGGGATCGGTCCTCCGATAAGTAAGTAGCTGTACTTGTCTCCGACGACTCCGAGTCCTTTGCCGTCCTTCGCCCCGAGCTCGATAGACTAATCGCGTAGTAGCCCACGAAGACTTAGCAGCGACCTCGACTACCTGAGGTGAGTCTGTGGCAGTTTGCACGCCGCTGAATGTCTGAAAGAGCATACGTAAACCCGCAGCTGCGCGGACTTGGAAGAGCCATCGGCCGCGGTGCCGTCCGGCCCTCGCCGTCTTAGCATTCCAACAGCTCTGCAGCGGGTAGCATATACACTACAATGTTCGAACAACAGGACTCGCAACCCGTTATACAGCATTGGTCTGCTTCCGTGAAGGAACTGTTCTACGAGCACGCCACAGAAGACACATCTAGCGACCTCCCGCCGATATCCCCATCTGATGAGCCAGAGCTACTACAGGACTCGCCTTTCGCGTCTCTTCCAGAAGACGTCATTGTGTGCGTTTTGGTGCACTGTGACTTGAGAGACATTGCGGCTTGCATGGCGGTGGGTGCGGGGATACTCGAAGCGGACAGTAAATTCACTCACGCCATTGTTCGTCAGGTATGCCGGTCGCTGAAGATGATGATTCAGTCAAAAACCTATCTTCTGCGATATAGGATACTCTTAGCCGCGAATGGCATGGTAGACGGGCCGTCCAGACACAGCAACAAGCTGGCCATGTTACAGGACCACTGTTCTCGGGTCGCCAGCGCTGGGACATACTGTAACTCACACAGTGGCAGTCACTACTTAGTGCGGCTCAGCATGGCCGACGAGGAACGCCTGGTTGCCC